>CM062806.1:418161256-418339765 GCA_031772625.1 Pinus tabuliformis | reverse complement strand
GCATGCCCAAGTGCCGATAATCCTCGATAGAGGCCAGCGCATTATAGGCTCAAGAGGGAGTCGTGCAGGGAAAATGAATAGTGATAATGGGGTACACACACACACACACACACAACACACACACAGATATATACTATATATTATATATATGTATGCAATGCGTAAGGGTTGGAGTGGAAATTTGATAAAGGACCCTTCCTTTTGACATCAATGAGAGAGAGGGGCTCCCTCATTTTAATTTTAACCATTGGATTGGCGTGGGTGTAGACAACCATTAGATGAGGCTCACAGAACAAGGACGCAAAATCGTGATAGAGGACCCCTCCCTAGGTTAACATCAACAAGGGGGGGGTCCTCATTTTTAATCTAGGTCGTTGGTGCCCTAACCATCATAGCCATCGAATGAAGGCCTTGGGATGGGGAGAATGCCAAACATATTTTGAAAGGAAAATTTTAATTTTGATAAGTGCTGGAAGGTCAGTGAAACCCAAGCCTAAGAGGACACATGGATGGATGATTGATGAGCCCCAATTTTGGTACAATTTGGGCTCATTTTGGCCTATTCTACTTGCTCAAACCATTCATTTTTTATTGCTTATGCATGCATTTCTTAGTTTATTCATGTTGTTTGTAGGAAGAAGGGTAGGCACTCTATCTACGTGACTAATGCATTATGATTCCAGGTTTTGGCATTAAAAGGGAGCAAAAGACAACGAAAAAGGAGACAAGGAGACAATGAGGTGGCACTGCTGGTTTTTAGGAGAGGATGTCCACGGTCTTAGGGACATTCCTCGTGATTCCCACCAAGAACTCCGAGCTCCAATCCATCTCCCCTCCGAGCTTAGAAGCAGCCAGTTGTTCTACAGGAACAACAGTTATAAACTGCTCTACAGGAACAACAGTTATGACTGTCCTACAGGATCAGCAGTTAAACTCTAGTTGGACAGCCGAGCTCCTAAAATCAAGGACACTTGTTGGATCATCGTTTTTGTATAAGTATAGAGGCCTTAGCCTTGGATAGGTTGTTGAAACTCTCGTATTGCTATTGTAATTTTGGAGCACAGCTCAGTTTTTGTTCCTTTTTGTAAGCCAATTTGGCATGATATCAGATTATGAATAAAGAAGGCAGATTCTGATCTAGTTCTGAGTTTTCTTAAGGAGACTATAGCTCTCAGGTTAGGGCCCAACCTGAGAGCCATAGATCCCCTCTGCTGTAGTGTTGTTTCCATTTCATTTCAGCACTTTGAGCTTTTCATTTGCACATGCAATTCGAATTACAGGTTGTTAAGTTGGTCTTTTTCATGAGCTAGATAGGAGTTGCTTATGGTGAATTCGTTTCCACTTACTTAGTGTAGCAGAGGATAGATATAATCGATTGGAGCTCCAACAAAAAGGTTGTTAAGGCTCACTGCCATCTCATCTGGGATTGGGGTGCAGTCCATGACTAACCACCAAAAATACGCATTTCTTTATTCCATGATTGCTGCAACCACAGTCACGTTATGTTAGATGCTTCCACATGATTCACACCTGCACCACACTCCTTTACCACAGCTTCATGCACATTCTCCTTCGCGTTTAGATTGCTGTTCATTGAATTTATAAGCACAGGTAGTCTAAGTTAATGCATTTTCGGTTTGGTGATAGTCACAAGCATTTGTTCCATTTACACTGCTTTCTCTCGTTCCATTACTTCGTCCTCCATCTTGATCACGCATGCAAACACATCTTTGACCTCTGCTCCGCTCTGTTATCTCCCAAAGTCTTTCACTCCTCACGTAGCTTCATCCTCTAGCCTTTTCGTTGACATAGCCCTCTATCTTCCAACCCACTCCCCATCCTATTCTTTCACTTCTACAGCCATCACCAGCCTCATTCCTACCTTACACATCTCCCCCTACCATTTCACCACCCCTCCATCACGCCAAACACTCACGGTAGGTCATCCTATAGCTGTTGGTAGACATCCTGTAGAAACCAGAGTATCCTGTAGGATCCCCTGCAGACTTCCTGTAGGAGACCACTCACTCGGTTGCCGAGCTTCTGAATGTGAGGAACCTCTGTGGATGGATGCTAAGGATCCCTAGGGACCTCTCCTAGCCTTCCCAACCTGTCCCACGCTTTCCTTCCTTCTCCATCCCATCTGCACAACCAAACCCTAGTTAGCACAAGATCACAATCATTCCACACACTTAAAGGAAAAATACAAAAACATATCTTTCATGATGCAAGTAGTTTAGATCCATGCATTTGCACTTATTAGAGGTAACAACAGCGTTGGTAGAAGTTTCATTCACATTTTTTTGCATTGTAGAGGTTAGACTAGTTAAATTAGGGTTTCCTAGGTTTACATGCTTTGATTTGCTTTCAGTCCATTTTGTCAAGTAGAGTAGCTTTCCTTTGAGAATAGCTTTCATCCATCAATTAGGAAGCTTCTTCTGAGAGCCTATAGAAGTTGGTTTGAGCCCTAGAGGACTTGTGCCAGTTGACCAAGTGACAGCTGCGACAAGAGCTAGTACTTGTGCATATAGCACCGTCGCTTCCAAGTTTGTACAAACTACCGGGTTGATAAAATGAGAGACAGGAAGCCCCAGGAGTTGTAGCATTATTGCTACAATACTGGAGCTCACCATCTTTTTGGCGCCGTTGCCGGGGAAGCGTCAGAGTATTAGTAATTGTTGCTTTTCTTCTACTTTCGTACTCTTACTTCTGCTCAGTAGTTTATTTCATTTCCATTCTGCAAAAGTAGCTTAGCATTTCCTGCTTTCCTAGATTAGCATTTCCTGCTTTCATAGATTAGCATTTCCTGCTTTCCTAGATTAATATTTCTTGCTTTCCTAGATTAATATTTCTTGCTTTCCTAGAGTAATTTTTCTTGCTTTCCTAGATTAGCTTTCCAATTCTGCAATTTCATTTGAGCAATATAGTTAGTTGTAGATCACTTTGTTTCAGTTTTGCAGGTACCAAAGAAAAAGCAAAAGCACTCAAAAAAGAAAAGTCCTTTCCATTTCATGCCTCGTAGGAACCGAGATAGATCAGGCAAATTCCTACCAAACACCCCCACCACATCACTGAGTCACCCTTCTCTCTTCTTTGGTGACAGTGACCCAGAGGAACCTATAGGTGAACATCCTGAGATATACCAAGACCCTATAGAAGAAGAAGAGTTAGAGACCACTCCATCTGAAGCCATGGCTGATAATAGGAGAGAAGATGAGAGAATAGAAGGAGCTTTCCCCATCCGAGAGACCAATGGAGATATGAAAATGAAAAACATTAGCCCCTCCGCCTTGCCTCACTTCCATGGACTGACCACTGAGGATCCTGATACCTTCTTGTTTGAGTTTGCTGTCCTTTGTAGAACCTATGACTATACTGAAGATGAGCAAAAGCTGAAGCTTTTCCCTTCCACTCTTAAGGATGCAGCACTACGCTGGTTCATGGGATTACCTGGGAATAGCATCGCTACTTGGGCTCAGATGCAGCAAGCCTTCAATACCAAGTATAGGGATTATTGTAGGTCCAAGGAAACCAAGGGAGAGATCTTTCGAATGACCATGGGGAATGATGAGTCTTTAGAGGATTATGAGGAGAGGTTCCAACTTAGCTATAAACGGGCCAGGTGCACACTTGACCCTGAATCCCTCAAGTTGGTTCTACTCCGAGGAGTCCCTGAAGATCTCTTAGACACCCTTCACATGTTAGCTGGGGGGACATTTACCAACTGCCTTATGAGGACATCAAGACTGTGTTTCGAAATCATTCCAGGGCAGCTAGAAAACGAGGTAGAGGAAATCTCCTCTCCACTGGTGTCCCTTTCTCCAAACATGAGTTTACAAACCAATTAGAAGATCTTAAGAGTGAGGTGAGACAGACCATTGCCATGCAGCTGGACACATTCAGGATCCAGCAGAAGAAAGAAGAAGCTGAGAGAGCCTTGGCTGTCTTCTGTCCTAGGTGCACCAGAAGACACCCTAAGAACGAATGTCCATTGCATTCGGTTGAAGTGTGTTTCGTTTGTGAGGAGGACCACCCAACAAATCAGTGTCCAACCTTACCTGGGTTTAAAGCCATGTACCAAGGAACCGAAGCCCCCACTGAACCTCTCTACTTCATCAACCAAAGGAGGCCTCAAGGATCTAGACCTTATCAGCAGGGGATGCAAGGGGCATCTCAAGCTTATTACAACCCCAACCACTCGACTCCCATGCCTTCCTGGGGTCCCCCTGCTCATCATTCTTGGTCCATGCCTCCTCCATGGTCTTATCCACCTCAGTACCCTACTCAACCTACTTCTCATCCATATCACTCACATACCCAGTCGCAGCCTCAATGGAGTGCTCCTCAGTCGGGGTGGAGGCCCCAATACAACACTCCTCCTGCCATTTTGCCTCCACCACCAGTTCAACCTCAGCCTTTACCTCCTGCTCCTCCAAGGCAACCTCAGATGCCTGCTCAACCGAACCTGAACCCCAACAATAGACAGGCTCAGCAGGTATATACTGGGGAAACCTCATGCCCTACCTATGCTGTGGAGATCCAGGAGATCAATCTTAGATCTGGAAAGACTCTTCCAGATCGCTAACCTCCTCCCCTAGAGGATGAGGAAAACCATCAGGAGAGTGAACCAAAGCCTATTCCACCCTTTCCTGAGAGACTAACAGCCACCACACAACCTAACCCAGAAGAAGATGAGCTTTTGGGTGAGCTCAAGCAGTTGTGTGTAAAAATCCCACTTCTCCAAGCCATCAAGGATGTGCCAATATATAACAAGCTGGTTAAGGAGAAGTGTTTCAAACACCCAGGCAGACGGAAGAAAGATGCCTCAACTATCAATGTCATAGGACAGCTGTCTGACCTTATGCTAGGACAAGTCATCTGCCCAAAGTACCTAGATCCTGGAAGTCCTGTAGTAGATGTCCACATCAATGGCACCATTATCCCCCACACCTTGATTGATCTGGGGGCGGCCATCAATGTGATGACCAGGGATACCATGCTTAAACTCAATCTTCAGGGTTCCTTGAGGAAGACCTCGACAGTACTGCAATTAGCAGATCGCTCCACCGTGACTCCCGAAGGGATTGTGGAGGATGTCTTGGTCTCTATTGATTCTTGGGAATACCCTGCAGACTTCCTGGTTCTGAAACCAAAGGCCAAGCTTACTGGATATCCTCTCATCTTGGGAAGGCCTTGGTTAGCTACTGCAGATGCTTACATAAGTTGTCGGGCACGAAACATGACCATCAAAAATGGTCCCATGTCCAAGCAGCTAGTCCTATACCCTCCTGCCCAACCTTCTTTAGAGCATGATTTACCACTCTGGTTGGAGGAAGGAGAGGAAGACGAGGTGTACTCTGCACCTCTGTGCACCCTAGATACCACTAGAAGAGACCCTCCTACCGAGGATGATTTGATTGAGACCCTGATCCAGAATCCACCTTCCAGTGCACTATCTTTAGAGAAGTTGGTGGAGGATGCCCAAGCTAGCACCTTAGTGGACCTTTGTACAACCAGCCCTGTCACTCCCAGAGTCAAAAGTGTGGAGTTCGGCCCTGAGAGAGCATTAAAGATCAGCTCCTCCCTATCTCCTTCCCAGGAGAAGGAGTTGTGTAGCCTATTGGCCAGCCACTTAGATGCTTTTGCTTGGAGCTATAAGGAGATGAAAGGAGTCCATCCCTCGGTCTGTACCCATCCTATATACATCAAAGAGGATTGTAAACCAGTTAGGCAACCCCAGAGGAGAATGAATCCAGCCCTTAAGGACATTGTCAAGGAAGAGTTGCAAAAACTGTTGGATGCCGGATTCATCTACCCCATCTCAGATAGTGAATGGGTGTCCCCTCTAGTGTTGGTTGCCAAGAAGAATGGGAAATGGAGGATCTGTGTAGATTACCATGAGCTGAACAAAGCTACCAAGAAAGACCATTTCCCTCTACCTTTCATAGATCAAGTTTTGGATGGACTGGCGGGAAAGAAGTTCTTCTCTTTCCTGGATGGGTTTAGCGGGTACAATCAAATCCAAATCAGCCTGGCAGACCAAGATAAGACCACCTTCACTTGTCCTTGGGGTACCTTTTCCTACCGAGTCCTTCCCTTTGGGCTATGCAATGCTCCTGCTACTTTTCAGAGAGCTGTCTTGAGCATCTTCTCGGAGTTGGTCCATGATGCAGTGGAAATATACATGGATGACTTTACTCCTTATGGGGCCAACTTCCAGGAAGCATTGTCCAACTTGGGAAAGGTCCTAACCAAGTGCATCGAGATGAACTTGTCCCTTAGCCCTGAGAAATGTGAATTCCTAATGACTGAAGGGACCGTGCTAGGCCATACCATTTCTTCCCAAGGATTGCAGGTGGATCCTAACAAAATTGCTCTCATCAAGAGGGTTCCACCTCCTCAAAAAGTAAGGGATGTCCGGAGTTTCTTGGGATTAGCAGGATACTACCGGAGATTCATTAAAGATTTCAGCAAGTTAGCCGCACCATTGTTTGGTCTGTTGGCAAAAGATGTGGAGTTTAATTGGACTGACGATTGTCGGAAGAGTTTGAATGAATTAAAAGACAAGTTAGTGTCAGCTCCAATCCTGAGAGGTCCAAACTGGGCCCTACCTTTCCACATCCACACTGATGCCTCGAACAAAGCCATAGGTGCAGCCTTAGGACAAGTTTAGCAAAAACTTCCATATGCCATTTACTTCGTTAGCAAAAACTTGTCCAAAGCAGAGCTGAATTACACTGTAACCGAGAAGGAATGCTTAGCTGTGGTCCATGCACTGAACAAGTTCCGACATTATATTACTGGTTACCATACTTTTGTACATACTGACCATGCTGCTATTAGATATTTGATGAATAAACCAGATGTGAATGCTCGTATTATTAGATGGTTACTTTTATTGCAGCAGTTTGATCTAACCATTGTTGATAAACCAGGGAGAGAAAATGTTGTTGCTGACTTCTTGTCTAGATTGGATTTGTCTGCAGATGAAGATGGGACGGTGGATGACCAGATGCCTGATGAGCATCTGTTTGCTATCTCAGTACTCTCTCCATGGTTTGCTGATATAGCAAACTACCTTGTTTCAGCTCAGTTCCCTCCGCACCTCTCTTCAAAAGAGAAGAGCAAAATCATCAGAAAGAGTGCCTCATTTACATGGATTGGGGGCAATCTGTTCAAGCTTGGCCCCGATCAGATCTTAAGGCATTGTGTAAGGGAAGAGGAAGTCTTTGACATCCTCCTCACCTGTCATGATGGGCCTTGTGGAGGACATTTTGCAGCAAAGAGAACTGCCTTCAAGATCCTGCAGGCAGGCTACTATTGGCCCACACTTCATCAAGATGTCAGAAGATATGTCAGCCAGTGTGACCAATGCCAAAGAATGGGGAAATCGACCCAAAGGGATGAGATGCATCTCCAACCTCAAGTGACTCTTGAGCCATTTGAGAAGTGGGGCATGGACTTTGTGGGTCCAATCAATCCCTCTTCGAGGCAAAGATCCTACATCATTGTGTGCACTGACTACCTGACGAAGTGGGCAGAGACCAAAGCAATCAAAGCAGCAACAGAAGAAAAAGTGGCTGAGTTCCTAAGAGAGAACATCTTCTATAAGTTTGGCTATCCAAGAGAGCTGGTCACCGATCAAGGGAGCCAGTTCACCTCCCACCTGGTTGAAGATCTCCTAGCTCATCACAAGATCAAGCATAGAACCTCCACTCCCTATCATCCTCAAGCAAATGGGCAGGTGGAAGTCACCAATAGAGCATTAGAAGGGATCTTGACTAAAGTGGTGAGCAGCAGCAGAAAGGACTGGGCAGATCGCCTGGTTGAAGCCACATGGGCTTACAACACCACTTGGAAGACCACCATCGGCTTCACACCTTATGAGCTGGTCTATGGGAAGAAAGCTTTGCTGTCCATTGAGTTTGAGTATAACACTTTGAGGATGGCAGCTCAGCTGGACCTAGATCTCAGCCATGCACAGCAAGAAAGGTTATTGCAGCTGAATGGACTGGATGAGCACCGCATGCAGGCCCTCCTTCACTCAGAAGTGGTTCAACTTCAGAGGAAGGTGTGGCATGACCAACATCTCCATGACAAGCAATTTCAGCCGGGAGATTGGGCTTTGTTGTATGATTCCAGATACAAAGATTTCAAGGGGAAGTTGAGAACCAGATGGCTGGGACCATATTCAGTGGAAAAGTGTCATGACAATGGATCCGTCCTCATTCGAACCATTGATGAGGAAGCCATTCCCATGCTTGTCAATGGGCATCGATTGAAGATCTACAGGAAGCCTCCCTCAAGACAGGAGTTCATCAAAACAATGGAGAAGGCAGTATTGGTCATAGAGAAGGGTCCTGCCCCTGCTTTGGGCACACCCTGAAGCATCTAAAAAAAAAAAAAAATAATAAAGATCCTTGGGTGAAAACCTCTCCGAGGCGCCCAAGGCAGGTGGTAGGGGTGAAAACCTCATTGAGGCGCCCTTGCTATCTTTCAAAAAAAAAGAAAAAAGAGATAAAGATCCTTGAGTGAAAACCTCTCTGAGGCGCTTAAGGCAGGTGGTAGGGGTGAAAACCTCATTGAGGCGCCCCTGCTATCTTTCAAAAAAAAAAAGAAAAAAAAAACAAAAAGAAAAAAAAACAAGATCAATAAGTCATTATGTGAAATTTGCATGCAGATTGCAGGTGTTCTATGGAGGAGAGGAAGCCTCTCAACTCAAAGCCAGAAGTCCTTATCATGCAGCCAGGACACCTCACCAGCACCTCCTCCAAGAATGCCTATGTTCTTCAAGGTATGTGCACTTTTATTATAAACTGAGTCTCCTACAGGAAGACACAGATTTTCTACAGGAAGGTGCGATTTTCTACAGGAAGGTGCAAATTTCTACAGGAAGAGCTGCCTGTCTACAGGAAGCTCTGTACTTCTACAGGAAACTTCCTGTAGAAGCTCAGAACGAGCCAGAATGCGTTTCATGAGCAGATCTGATGACTACGGGTTGGTGTGGACGCATGCAAGCCTCTTTTGGGCCCATGCACGACGCTGATACCTTGCTCCACCATCCTCGTCACCATGCAACTAAGATCCCTGCACCAGCAAACCAGATCAATGAGTTCTCGTGGAACAATCAGTTGTCAGAGAAAAATGAACACCGAGAGCTCATACCATGTCCATGTCGAGCATCAGAAGCTTCGGGAGTGCGATTAGCAGGTCATCTCCATTGTCAAGTAGCATGCACCCAAGGAGGTGAGACTGTTACAAGGCACCCCGCGGGAATCCTGTAGCAGCCAAACCTGCAGGAGCGGATACCATTCATCGCCCAGCCATCTGCAAGCAACACGCGGCCGCATGCAACCAGAGCGTTCACTACAGCGCCAACATCCTGTAACCACGAGCCTCCGGGACTGTGTAAGCCACATGCAGCAGGTAGATCCGTTGTCCAAAAAACTGAAAATCATGTGCAGGCGCGCGTAGGTAAGTGTTCTAATCCTTCCTTCCATCAAATTACATGAGTATTACTTTGATTTGTTTGCATGGCATAGAAATGAATGGTTGAGCGGCCGTAAGGCCAGTTGACTGGCCACGTTGGCTAGTGAAGGGATAGTCAGATGATGGGGTGGCAGCCACGACAAAGGGAACACGCAGCATGCACGTGAAGATCAGTCCCGTCAACCAAGAAACGAGTTTAACCGAAAAGGGCGGCGACAGATCTATGGGAATGAATGCGGCAGCAAGTGAATGTGCAGGCGGATGATGGGTGACGTCACCCAACGGTCCGGCGTGGACAGCTCACCCTCCGTGCCACGAGCTGCGCCGATTCAAAATCTAATCGGCTAGATTGTGCGCGTATATCCATCCACCTCCACTTCAAAACTTGAGTAACTCTTCTGAATACCTCTGCATGTTGATACGCCAAGCTTTCGGCCGACTGAACACCAGTGAAGCGCACCTCAACCGCAGTCCAATTGCAGTCCTCCCCGAAGTTTGCACACTGCTCCTACAGGAACAGTTTCTACAGGAACGCAGTCTTCTACAGGAACGCGGGTGTTCACGAAAAAAGGTGGTCGAGTAACGAGGTAACCCTGGAATTCTCATGCAATTGCTCATTTAAGGTGGTAGGATTGTCAGTTACTATCAGGGTAAATGAGAAAGTAGACAAATTGCTGTCTGTGTGCCCATACTACAATTCTACAGGATTGTTGCGTGGTTAGACTGTGTTGTAAAATTTTTGTGGGTTATACGCATTGTTCTACACTCTGTCACCGAAACTAAACTCTCTTCCACCATCACCACCTCCGGTTAAGAAAATTGTGCATCATGCCGGGTGGATTTATCAGGCGAGAACCCACAGATTCCACCAAATTAAGGAGAAATCCAGCAGTGGTAGATCTCTTTACCAGGGCACAATGGATGCCTTTTTGTGATAAGCTACAGGGCTACGATGATGAAGTAGCCGAGGAATTCTTGCAGGCATTGAAGCCTAAATCCCAGACACTGGCCACAGTAAGCTTCAGAGGTCTCAGCCTCCAACTCACCCCAGAGCATATAAGTCGAATCACAGAACTGCCCATGGGTCTGCCGTGGGATAAAGAAGAGCGGAAGCAGAGCCAACAAGCAAAGAAGGAGTTCTTCCCACCTGAAGAATCATTCACAGAGGACAAAAATGGGGTGAAAAGGACAAGCCTGTTGCCACCATGGAACGAAGTCAGTTTGCAAATTATGAAATATATCACCTGTGAGGGTCGTTACAGCATCGTATATGCGTATCACTTCAGGCTGCTCAATGAACTAAGACACCAGATTGACCTCCCTGTAGCACAGAGGCTGAGCATTCCTTACTTTTTACTGCAGTCCTTGATGGAGTGCTCTACAAAGCTCAAGGACGGAATTCCGGATCAGGTAGCCCACCATGGGTTAGTCAAGCTTCTTGTGGAGGATGCTGTCCACTCATATAAAGTCCCCCTCGCATGGGAATCATTTAGGAATTTAACAAGAGAAGGGGACATAAAAATGTTGCTTGAAGAAACGGAATCCTCTAGCGGTGAAGAAGAAGAGCCAGTAGCCGAGAGTAAGAAATGGAAAAGCCAAAAGGTCCCGACTCTAACACAGAAGAAAGAACGAAAGGAGAAGGAGGAACGAAAGGATGACAGAGCAAAAGAGGACACCCCCATCCTGTCAGCAAGGGAAAAGAGGTTGAAAAGTAGGACAGTCAAAACTGAGGTGATCCCTGTCAGCCCGAGCACCTCGTCAACTCCTGCAGTCAAAGCCAAAAGCAAAATCCATGCAGCCAAGCAAGAAAAGGTGGTGAGAGTTGCATCTGCAGGAACGCAAAAACAGGCTTCTACAGGAAGCCCGAAAACATAAACACAGGCTTCTACAGGAAGCCCGAAAACACAAACACAGGCTTCTACAGGAAGCCCGAAAACAAAGACAAAGGCTTCTACAGGAAGCCCGAAGATCAGTAAGGAGCAGGCTTCTACAGGAAGCCCAAGAGCAACGACCAAGGCTTCTACAGGAAGCCCGAAAATCGTTGGAGAACAGGCTTCTACAGGAGGCCCAAAAACGGAGACAAAGGCTTCTACAGGAAGCCCGAAAGTGCAACCACAGGCTTCTACAGGAAGCCCAAAGACAGAGACAGGGGCTTCTACAAGAAGCCCGAGATTGGAAAGAGGGGCTTCTACAAGAGGCCCGAAGGTCATTGAGAAAAAGCCTCCTATAGAAAGTCCGAAGACAAAGAAAGAATCTTCTACAGGAGGCCCGGAAGCGGGCAAAGCAGGGTCTTCCACAGGAAGCCCGAAATCTAAAAAGGAGGGGCCCTCTACAAGGAGCTCCGAGAGAGAAAAACGCAAGAAAGAGAAGGCTGGCATTCTCGAAAAGGAGGCAGCAGCGGCACTGGCTGCCCTCAGCACACCTCCAAAACCGAAAGAGAAAAGGGAGAGGGAGACCCCTCTACCACCTGAAGCCAGGAGAAGCAAGAGGATGACCACGGGCAAGCCACAGCCTCCACCCAGCAGCCAAACCACTTCAGGGGATGTCCCTACTTCACCCAGTGCAAGGACCCCCTCTAAAACATCAGCCACCCCCGAAAAGGGGAGCCCAAAAATAACTTCGTGGACACAAAAGATAGGCCAATTGCCTTCCGAAGCCCGACTCAAGGAAATAGGAAAGGGGAAGGAAGCATCACACTCGTCACCACCAGGGGCAGAGAAGGCAGGGCCATCAAAAGCAGAAAAGAAAGAGCCTGTTCCGGTCCCGAGTCCTCGGCCAAGGACAAGGAGCAGGAGCAAGGTTGCTCAAGGATGAGCAAATGGTTCAGCTGGGGGGTGATGATGAGCCCCAATTTTGGTACAATTTGGGCTCATTTTGGCCTATTCTACTTGTTCAAACCATTCATTTTTTATTTCTTATGCATGCATTTCTTAGTTTATTCATGTTGTTTGTAGGAAGAAGTGTAGGCACTCTATCTACGTGACTAATGCATTATGATTCCAGGTTTTGGCATTAAAAGGGAGCAAAAGACAACGAAAAAGGAGACAAGGAGACAATGAGGTGGCATTGCTGGTTTTTAGGAGAGGATGTCCACGGTCTTAGGGACATTCCTCGTGATTCCCACCAAGAACTCCGAGCTCCAATCCATCTCCCCTCCGAGCTTAGAAGCAGCCAGCTGTTCTACAGGAACAACAGTTATAAACTGCTCTACAGGAACAGTAGTTATGACCGTCCTACAGGATCAGCAATTAAACTCTAGTTGGACAGCCGAGCTCCTAAAATCAAGGACACTTGTTGGATCATCGTTTTTGTATAAGTATAGAGGTCTTAGCCTTGGATAGGTTGTTGAAACTCTCGTATTGCTATTGTAATTTTGGAGCACAACTCTGTTTTTGTTCCTTTTTGTAAGCCAATTTGGCATGATATCAGATTATGAATAAAGAAGGCAGATTCTGATCTAGTTCTGAGTTTTCTTAAGGAGACTATAGCTCTCAGGTTAGGGCCCAACCTGAGAGCCATAGATCCCCTCTGCTGTAGTGTTGTTTCCATTTCATTTCAGCACTTTGAGCTTTTCATTTGCACATGCAATTCGAATTACAGGTTGTTAAGTTGGTCTTTTTCATGAGTTAGATAGGAGTTGCTTATGGTGAATTTGTTTCCACTTGCTTAGTGTAGCAGAGGATAGATATAATCGATTGGAGCTCCAACAAAAAGGTTGTTAAGGCTCACTGCCATCTCATCTGGGATTGGGGTGCAGTCCATGACTAACCACCAAAAATACGCATTTCTTTATTCCATGATTGCTGCAAACACAGTCACGTTATGTTAGATGCTTCCACATGATTCACACCTGCACCACACTCCTTTACCACAGCTTCATGCACATTCTCCTTCGCGTTTAGATTGTTGTTCATTGAATTTATAAGCACAGGTAGTCTAAGTTAATGCATTTTCGGTTTGGTGATAGTCACAAGCATTTGTTCCATTTACACTGCTTTCTCTCGTTCCATTACTTCGTCCTCCATCTTGATCACACATGCAAACACATCTTTGACCTCTGCTCTGCTCTGTTATCTCCCAAAGTCTTTCACTCCTCACGTAGCTTCATCCTCTAGCCTTTTCGTTGACATAGCCCTCTATCTTCCAACCCACTCCCCATCCTATTCCTTCACTTCTACAGCCATCACCAGCCTCATTCCTACCTTAAACATCTCCCCCTACCATTTCACCACCCCTCCATCACGCCAAACACTCACGGTAGGTCATCCTGTAGCTGTTGGTAGACATCCTGTAGAAACCAGAGTATCCTGTAGGATCCCCTGCAGACTTCCTGTAGGAGACCACTCACTCGGTTGTCGAGCTTCTGAATGTGAGGAACCTCTGTGGATGGATGCTAAGGATCCCTAGGGACCTCTCCTAGCCTTCCCAACCTGTCCCACGCTTTCCTTCCTTCTCCATCCCATCTGCACAACCAAACCCTAGTTAGCACAAGATCACAATCATTCCACACACTTAAAGGAAAAATACAAAAACATATCTTTCATGATGCAAGTAGTTTAGGTCCATGCATTTGCACTTATTAACAGCAGCGTTGGTAGAAGTTTCATTCACATCTTTTTGCATTGTAGAGGTTAGACTAGTTAAATTAGGGTTTCCTAGGTTTACATGCTTTGATTTGCTTTCAATCCATTTTGTCAAGTAGAGTAGCTTTCCTTTGAGAATAGCTTTCGTCCATCAATTAGCAAGCTTCTTCTGAGAGCCTATAGAAGTTGGCTTGAGCCCTAGAGGACTTGTGCCAGCTGACCAAGTGACAGCTGCGACAAGAGCTAGTACTTGTGCATATAGCACCGTCGCTTCCAAGTTTGTACGAACTACCGGGTTGATAAAATGAGAGACAGGAAGCCCCAGGAGTTGTAGCATTATGCTACAATACTGGAGCTCACCAATGATGTCATCTCAAGCTGATGTCATTTCAAGCTGATACCATCTCAGGGTCTTAGACCTAGAGGTGGCATGAAATGTGCACAAGGAGAACAATTAAGGTTAACGACCAAGGAAGATGGAAATGTCCCTAGTAATGAAGCCTTCAGTACCCGGTCAAACAAGCCTATCTCTTTTGAACTTTTACTTGCACTCAGCACGACTTATATATATATATATATATATATATATATATATATATATATATATAATGAGCTAAGGATTGGAGTGGAATTGTGATGATGTGGAACTTTGATAGAGGAACCTCGCAATCTGTAACATCAACGAAGGGGAGGGGGCTCCCTTATTTTAATTTTAACCTTTGGATTGACGGGGGCATAGATAGCCGTTAGATGAGGCTCATGTAACCAGGAGGTAGAATCGTGATAGAGGACCCCTCCCTCGTGGTGATGTCAACAAGGAGCAGGGTCCTCATTTTAATTTGGGCCGTTGGTTTCCTTAACCATCACAACGGTTGGATAGAGACCTTGGGGCTGGGGAGAATTCCAAACTTATTTCTAAAGGAAAATTTAATTTTGCACAAGTGTCGGGAGGTCGGTGAGACCCAGGCCTAAGAGGACATGTGGATGGGATGATGTCATCTCCAGCTTATGTCAGCATGATGTCATCTCGAGCTAATGTCATCTTAGGGTCTTAGAACTCGAGGTGGCATGAAGTGTGCATAGGGAGGAAGGTTGAGGTTAACATCTATGGGGGATGGAAATGTCCCTAACAAACGATGGTAAAATTCCTATCTCAGGCTTATGTCATCTTGGGGTCTCAGACCTTGGTTGGTCACAATGCACATAGTTGGAGCAGGGTGAGACTGATGACCGAGGTTGACAGAAATTCATCCAGTAAATGACGACAAAATTAGCGCCTTGAGGTCATAAGAGTTATGTGTTAAATGGAAAGGGCTTGAAAGGTCAAGAGTGTTAGGGCCAAGAGATGGGAGGTATCCTCGATAATTAACAAAGATGTTACTGTCTCAGCCCTCTGGGCTATTTGATAGGTGATAGCAAGGTGTGCCATGGAATTTAGGCTAAGACTGAGATTTTGTATAATGTGAAAACAACAATTCGCAAGGCATGGGGTGGTTCGGCGGGGACCACGTTGCAGTGAGGTGGCGTATTCCATATAGGAATGCCATTGTGGATAAATGTGAATGACATGGACCTACCAGGTGTGACAAGGTTTTCACGTGGGTACCATGTGGGGTCCACATGGCAGTGCTTGCTGACATGGTAGGGTCAAGGAGGCTAAATTTTAAATGGCCATATCTTTTGATCCGGGAGTCAGATTTCAAAATATTTTATATTGTTGGAAATATCTCAACAAATCGAATGCGATGGTGATGTTTACTTTAAATTTCAAGGAGTTTGAATAATGGAAAAATTTTGAGACCCCATTTCCATGATAGGAACATCCCATCCAACAGTACCACCACCACATCGTAAGTAATGTGTTTTGCACCAAATAAACATGAATCGAATAAGATCCCACAATACTCGATGAACCGACCAACAAAACATATAATAATGTAAGTTTCTATAGCAGGAATTTATTGCTCGACCGTAAGGGAGAGGAAGGTAACTCATTCTTTAGCATGCCACTTTCCACCACCTTACCAGGTTGGCCCACAAGAATGTCCTAACCAAGTCACTCATTAATCCATGCTTCTATGCTTCCTTATCCTTATCCTTTTAGTCTACAAATAATAATTTTACAACTAAAAATAAGGTGTCGTAAGGCTTAAGGACCATAACGGAGAGGAATTTATTTCTTTAGTTACTTGGGGCCACAAAATAAGTAAATTAAGGGATTTATCGCTCATCCATCATATGGGTGAGGGAAGCACTTAAAATATTAGTGATTACTAATGAGATGGTGGTGGTAGATTGTTAAGGATAAAATATGATGCTAGGTAAGACAAAGAGAGCTAGATGTGACACGTAAACATGGATGATAGGGTATTGTTCTGCACGTGTATAGATCTTAATAATGTAATAACTAATGTTGGACCCAACAACTAAAGGTGAAAAAACACCCACCCTTTTTTCACAACTTATCATAAAATAACATCATCAACAATCTTATACTTTTTCTTCTATAGGCATTAGCGAAATTTCCATCTAGCCAACTAGTCCCTTGCATACTCAGTGAGCAATTCATTTTTCCAATAAAACATGAAAGTATAAATTTAGGTCTACTCTGTTATCCTTGATAGAGCATTGACAACCTGATTTTTTTGACCTTTAACATATTGAATATCAAAGTTGTATGCATGTATTTTACTCACCCATTTTTTCTGCTTGCCACATAAATCTTTCTTATATAGGAAGAACACAAGGCTATTATGATATATTTTTTACCACAAAATGTGGTATTGTTCAAACTTTTATAAATTAGGCATCACTGCCAACATTTCTTTGTCATATATGGATAATAATATCTCTACAACATTAAGCACACATGATGCTCCAACAATCATTATCGCTCAACTAATTATTCTAGCAACGCTCCCTATAATATTTGAATATGTTTCTAAGGATATTAACGTTGGTATGAGATCAAATTTATTAAGTGGTGTTCGATTAACATCTCCACAGAATGTATCACTTATCGAAGCTAAATTCAGTCTTCCATTGCTAATTAAACTACTACCTTTATTTGGTATTATATTTGGTGCAGGGCTAGCGCTGTTGAAGGATCATATTCAATTATTTACCTTGTTACTTCCTTACAACACTACCCCCTCTAGTCTCAAACACTCACACTTCTCTAAAACACTCACCCTTTTTACCCCCTTCTCATTACTTGTTGCGTTTGTCTCGTTGGGGATCAACTAGCCCCCGTTTAATCACTTCCATGTGGCCAACGATGTCTACTAGATTTTGTCCTTTATATGGCTAAATGTATTTTTATGCCTCCACCCCATGCCTCCCATAGGGAGGCAAGTGCTAACCTGCTAGTGGTGGTACTTTTGTATTTGCTTATCTCTCTGTTCCTTGTGTATCTTCGGTCACTATTATTTATGGTTGGTTTCATGTTGCTTACTTTCATGTGTGGGGGCTAGAGGGATTGCTTATGCTTTTATGTCCTTATGGAGGTTGGGTTGATGATAGTAATACCTTCTTGCACCTTTAATATGGGCTATGAGGTGGATGGAGGGTGTTACAAACTACCCTCAAGTATCTGGTTTTCTTGGAGCTAGGGCAACTAATATTAAGTACCCAAGACCCGACTTGATCCATTATGTCAGCAGTAGAAATGGAACAATGTCTAATTTATGCCTCTTCCTCAATCAAAGCAATGCAGTTTTTCATATTGGGAGGAGTGCACTCGTTGAGCCTCTGAGTGACTTCCTCTACTACCCTTTGAGCTCTTGAAATATCGGGTGGAGGCTCTGTGAGGTGTTGGCTATGATAAGCCTTTCCTTTGCTACTACTTACACCCATACTTCTACTTCGTCTACCATAAGGCATACTAGTAGACACAAGTGAGAACGTGGACATTGAGAAGTGCAGGCATATGTAAGATAGATCAAAAGTGGATGATAAATGAGATAAAATAGAAATTGACTCAAGGAGCACTATGATAGTGATTATGAGATGAGGAGAAAGGTAATGCCCTCAAAGCGAAGCAAAGTTGGAAGGGAAACATAGGACGAGAGACTTGGGCATCCTAGGAAGATAACTAAAGATGTGAAGGGGTAGAAAAACCAACCAACCAACGAGGAACCAATGGAGAATTTGTTTGATTAAGAGACTAGAGATCTTAGCTTTTAACCACTGATATAAAATGCCACAAACTAGTAACCTAAGGATGCTAGGCTTACTAGAGTGAGTTGAATCTAGACTAATCGACTCCCTGGAGAGAAAGTAAACAAATCTGATAGTAGAGGGTTTGAATTGTGAGTTGGTACAAAATGTTGGTCTTTTTTTCTTTCAACAAATTTGATAATAGAGTGTTTGAATCGTGTAATGGTAAAAAATGTTGGTTTATTTTTCTTTCAACGAATTTGATAGTAGAATGTTTGAGTTGTGTGATGGTAAAAAATGTGGTTTTTTTAAAAATGAAAATGGATTCAATACCATACAAGTGTAATATGTACCTTCCTTTTATGCAAAAAGTAGTGTATAGTTAAATTAAAGTAAAAACAATAAAGAGCTAAAATTACATATAGAGAAATGCTTTCAACCATAGAAAAATATAAATATTAAAAATGAAGTTGTCTGATTTATTTACATAGTTATTTGTTATTTGAATTGTTAATTATTATTATTATTTTTTCTTATTGATATTAAGTAAAATTATATAATTAATTATGCACATTTACATTTTTACTTTTACTTATTAAAATGTTGAAGAAAACATAAATAATGGGCAACTTCTCTAAATGTATTTGCATTCTTTATACAAATACTTGCTTAAATTACACTGGGTAACTATCCACATGACAAAATGTTGTTGCAATAACAATCATTATTATAACACTTAGTAGATAAAAACTTTTAAATATTTTTAATATAATTTTTATATCTCACAATTTTTAAAACCAAATAAAAAAACCAATTTACCTTTTTTTTAAATTCAAAATATTTATTTTTTCCAAAATAAATATTAAACTAAATCCAGACTTACCTTTACTTCAAAAAAGATTCTACCAAATTTTATAAAAATCATACCAATATTTTCTAAGCAAAAACTACACATACTTAAACTAAGGCCATCTCAAATATGTTACCTCTCTTTATCTAATGACTGCCAAAACTAACCGTCCATAATATAATGAAAGCATAGCACTAGCAATAATATAATGATAGCATAGCATTAGTAATGATTATATGTTCCCAGATGGTCTAAAATCAAGTCTCCATAATATAATGAGTAGCTAAGTTGGTTGAAACCCCGCCTATCCACCAAGGTTAATTGGGCCCTAAATTCAGTTATTCTTTACCATGCCGGTTTCGAACATTTCATCTTTTGAACGCTTTATTCACCGTGCAATGCCAAAAATGATAAGCCCGCTCGTTTCAAATTTTTTTTACGGGAAAGCTCAAAATCGTCTGTTTCCGCGCATGCAGCAGAAACCAGCGGTGAAGATTGTGCTTTCATACTGGACAAAATCACAAGATTTCAAGAAATTTGCTCGCAAAATAGGTCAAACTCATAAGATCTAAGCAAAATTGATCGAAAAACAGCTCCCTGCAGCGGACTTTGCTCAGGCAGGAACGATGGTTGTGCGCTTTGACGAATTTTACTTGAAACAGCGGTGAAATCGTCTGATCGTCAGGTTATTTATGATGATATTTTGATACGGAAAGTAATCGGCCAAAATTACTTAAAAAGAGGAACTCTAGCTGTCAATGCCAATGAGTGAGTTTCCAAGAATCCTGCTCTTTTGCTGTTCATGAATTCGGACGAAATGTAGTGAAGGGAAGAAATGCTCAAATGTTTATAACATAATTTAGGCCTTAATAAATAAGAAGATTCGACCAGAAATAGTAGAGCAGGTATAAGTGGAAGCTTAGCTGAACTGAGCTTTGTCCTGGTTCTGCTGGCTCTGAAAGAGCAAAAGAAAGAACAAGAATATCTTTTCAGGGCAGGTAGCCTGTGACTTCTTTTAACTCTGAAATTCAGCAGATTTGCCCATTCACCCTGGTGGAGAATGAATATCTCATCCCAGCGGAGTGAACAGGATTCGGATACAGAAAATCCATCTGAAATGGGAAATCCCTTCAGAGTATTTCAATCCTCCAATCCAGTGAACTCTGCAGGTGCCTACGGATGCTTGCGTCAAACAGAATGTTGTACACCAAAAGGCAGACAATTTCATAGCAATAGGTTTAATAGTCCAGCGCATAGCAGAAATCAGTTTTCCCTTGAAAGTACTCCCTGTTCAAAGCTGGTTACAGGCAGCGGCTATGGTATTCATTCAACTTCTTCACAAAAGCAGGTATGCAGTCTTAGATTCCCTTGTTAGAACTGCCGTTGTTGCTTGAACAATCATAAAATCTATTCTTGGATTAAAGAGCTATAGATGCGGGTGTATATTTTATCTTCCCGCATGCTCTGCCCTTCCGATAACTTTAAGTTCTTTGGATGGGGAACGGTTAGTTTGCTATTGACAGAGTACATTATGCTCTGAATGTACCTCTGGAAAAAGAATTGAATGATTACATATGCAGTTGTTGCTTTTGTGTTGGCATAATTATGTTGGTTAGGATAGGCAAAAACCTGGACATTTTGAGAATGCGCGTATCTTTTCATTTCCGTAAATCTATTTTGAAAAGCCGTTGATCACTAGATTTGAACTGTAGATCCATGTAATATTACAGGACAATAGAAGGGGAGTCACTGAGCAGAGATTCATGATCCTAAATTGGAAATGTAGATCCATGTAACATTTCAGGACGATAAAAGGGGAATCAGTGAACATAGGTTTGAACCGATGATTACTAGATTTGAAATTTGAACTGTAGATCCATGTGCAGGATGATAAAATGTTGGTATTTAGAGCTTGTAAATATTAAAATAGAGTAGAGATATAATGATAAGATTCAGAATCATATATACAAAATACGAAATTTACGTGGTAAAGCCTTAACAGTTTATCAGGAAAACATTCATGGGCAAGGGTAAGGTATTTTATTAATCAAAAAGAATTTTACAATCAGGATTACAGCCGCTTCAACTCTCGGGCTTCATTGATATGTGATTACAGCCCCTTCAACTCTCGGGCTTCATTGATATATTGAAGTAGGCAGCGTTACATTTGTTATGAAAACTATCACTTGTAAACCAACACCATTAAGTAACCACAAAATTAACTTGAGTAAATTTAGGTTCTTACATTTTCTTTTAACGAATTGTTGTCACATTCTAACAATCTCCACCTTGACAACAATTTACCTGATACCTTGCCCAAGCTCATTCATCAACTTTTATGTAAGCCAAGAGAAGCTGAACACCACCACAACTTTTCTAACAACAATGGTTTTGTAAACATGTTTGCATAGTTTTCTTTTGCGGTCATTTCTAAAATCTACTTCATCGCCATTAATGACCTGTTTTACAAAATGATACTTAACATCAATATGCTTAGTCTTACTATGAAAATCTATATTTGCAGCTAAATGGATAACCCTTTGACTATCACAGAATACAATTAAGCTATTTTGTGCTCTTCCAAGCTCACCCAGAAGACCCTTCAACCAAATTGCCTCTTTGCAATCATGTGAGACAACGATATATTCTACCTCTGTAGTGGATAAAGCAACTGTTTCTTAAAGCTTTGACATCAAACTAATAGATCCTCCTACAATAGTAAAGACACAACCTAAAGTAGACCTCCTCTTGTTCAAATCACTTGCAAAATTTGAATCAACATAACCACATACAAAATCACTACTATCGTTAAAGGTGATGCAATAATCACTTGTGCCTCTAAGATACTGAAGCACCCATTTCATTGCATTCCAATGTTCTCTTCCTAGATTTGCCATGTACCTGTTGACAACACCCACTGCATGTGAAATATCTGGTTTGGTACATACCATTGCATACATCAGACTTCCTATTGCATTAACATGTGGTACACAAAATATATAGTTTTTTTCTTCCTCACTACTAGGACATAAACCCGAAGAAAGCTTATAACATGAAGTGAAAGGAATATTTACAGGTTTCACATTATTCATCCCGAATTTTACAAGTATTTTTTCAACATACTTCTATTGTGAAAACCTGAGCTTACCATTTTTTTGTCTCTGTGTATTTCAATGCCCAAGATTTGTTTTGCTGCTCCTAGATCCTTCATATCAAAGGTCCTAGCCATTTGAGCCTTCAACCTATTGATCTCGTCCATGCTTTTGCTTGCAACAAACATATCGTCAACATATAACACCAAGATAATGAATATACCATTCAAACTTTTGAAGTACATACAATGGTCATACTCACTTCTAGTATAATTTTGGCTCATCATGAAGGAATCAAACTTCTTGTACCATTGTGTAGGAGATTGCTTCAGGATTTACAATGATTTCTTGGGCTTGCAAATTAACCTCCTGTTGCGATGTCGCACAAAATCTTTTGGCTATTCCATGTATCATTCAAATCTCTATGTAAAAATGTTGTTTTAACATCTAATTGCTCGAACTCCAAATCAAGCAAGGGAATAAGTGCCAACACAATACGAGTTGATACAAGCTTAACGACTGGCGAAAATATTTTCATGGAAATCTATACCTTCCATCTAAGATTAACCTTTTGCGACTAGTCTGGCTTTATACCTTTCAACATTTTTTTTGTATGTTAGGCATTGATGAGGCTACATCATGGTCATGTCCAATAATAACACCCGTATAGGGCGGGGAATTGAACCAGTGACTTAGCATCTAGGAGTGCCTTAACAACACATCTGATCATCATCTATCCAAAACCCCGTGGACTTATACCTTTCAATATTGCGATCAACGCTTTTATTCAATTTGTAGACCCACTTACACCTAACGACCTTTCTATCTTTAGGAAGTTCTACTAGGTCTCAAGTTTTTTTCTCCACGACATCCATCTCTTCTTTCATTGTCACCTTCCATTTGGCATTGTTGATATCATCTATTGCTTCTTGACAACAAGAACATTCACCGTTGTTTTTTTTTTAACAATGTCGTCTACTCATATATTATAAAACCAACAGTCCAGTATTCTGGTACAAAAGAGGGTGATTTCGGGAGCTGAGGTTCAAAATTGGGTTCGCAGACCCATAGTCCTCGTAGCTTCTATTGATTAAAGACAAAACTAGAAATAAACGGCTATATTGCCTGACAAATGATCCTCCTAACCAACGAAATTTACAATGCATAAGATTCAGGGGGAGTGCTGGGTAACCGAGTCATCCGGGAGAGGCCCTCTCCTGCTTACTCTAGTTGAGGCTTCGGCCTGCTGGCTTTCGGTGAGGGAGCGGAGATGATCTATGGCAGCTTCCATGTGTATGCAGCGGTCCTTTAAATCTTCGATTTCTCTCTTCCTTTTCTCCAATTTTTTTCGCTTGGAATTTCTGTCAGCATGGTAATCCTCGGTCAGCTCCTTTACCTGTTTGTTCAGTGCATTTATCATGATGACATGCGCTTTGCACATGTTACAATCCTTATTGTTGAAGATGTTTCCCATTGAGTTCCTGGCCTGAGCCTGATTAGCAGGTTGGTTGTGCTGGTCCGCCATTCTGAAGTGGAGTTCTAAATCAGCTGTGCCCCGAGGAATTTCTGAAGTGGCAGTGGGCGTGAGGGCTATCCCACTGGTCTGCTTGCTCGCTGAGTTATTTGCCAAGGACCTCGGAACAGAACTGAGGACAAAAACCAGACTGTTAGCATAAATAATAGCACTATAATGGGGAAAAACGGTTACCCAGGATTGAGCAGCTGCGATCCGAGTCGAGTTGAGCGTCTTCAAACTTTGCCTGAGGTTTAGGAGAGCGCTGGAGTCTCTAAGAAACTGGAAATCTTGGTTGCTAACCGAGAGGAGCTCGGTGTTGTCTGTGAGCAAGAAACTGCCCTTTTGATCCTGTGATGGTCCTTCTAACTGAATCTCCCTCCTGTAGAGAACCCTTCGCCTCTGTCTCTGAATCCCATGAGTTGTGATAGTCCTGAAGGAGTCGCTGTCTTTTATAAGAACAAAGAGGGCTCGCTCATGCTTGTGACGAGCGTTGGTGAATCTATTTTTGAAGTCCGAGAGATCGCTGTGGCTGCTTTTTACATGTCCTTGAGGCCTGACT
Source organism: Pinus tabuliformis (assembly GCA_031772625.1). Classification (NCBI taxonomy): domain Eukaryota; kingdom Viridiplantae; phylum Streptophyta; class Pinopsida; order Pinales; family Pinaceae; genus Pinus; species Pinus tabuliformis. Next base: position 418,315,518 of record CM062806.1, on the reverse strand, counting down.
CCAGCATGGGCGTGATCGCTTCCTGAGATCTTGTCTGGATTGATATTTGTGAGGATCCCCATCGTGCCTGGCTTCCTCGAATCCGATGGCCGGTGCACTGTCCCAAGTCGCCCGTTTTGACAGTCGAGGAGGATATGGAATGATGTAGCTAGGGTGATTTCAAAACAGCAGCTTTGATACAAATGCCTGAGGTGACCCATTGTCCTGTGCGAAGGCAGGGCTTCTTTACTAAGGAATATCCCTGTCATATATTTCATTATTTTCCTTAACCTGACCCGTGATTCTTCCCGTGGCTTTGTTTGCCTGCTCGTCGGCTTCCACATTGTTGTTTCTTAATACGTGTTTGTAAGTCACTTTGCTGATGCCCTTGATCTGATCCATTATTCTGCCTCTGATTCTGTTTAAGGCGATTTGTCTGAAGTCTTTTCCAGAGTTCATTGCTGCAATGATGATCGCTGAGTCTCCCACGACTAAAAGGTTTTGAATGCCTTTCTTCTGGGCGATGGAGGTCCCCAACAGAAGGCTATAGGCCTCAGCCTTATTATTCGTCATGCTGCCTAGACCCCACTCGTAAGTAACTATTATTTTCCCTTGGGGGTCTTTTATTATTCCCCCAGCTCCAGCTCTGCCTGGGTTATTTTTTGAAGCCCCGTCAAAGAAGAGCGTGAACCTCTGTTGGTTTTGAATCCATCTGTGGATTTCCTCCTTTGACCCTCTGAGTTTCCAATCATTCTGCCCTGCTCCTATTCTTGTTATGTTTTTTGTTCTTGTTTTGCAATTGAATCTCCCTATCCATTCCTTTACCCTATCCTCTTTGTAATCCGGGTCTGCCTGAGAAATCCCATTAGCTTCAATAGTTTCAGCGATAAGAGCAGTTGTTTTAGCCAGAATGCTATTAATCTTTGGTTTCTTGTTTTTGAATATACATTCGTTCCTGGCTAACCATAACTGCCAGCAGAGGTTTGAAGGGATGCTGGTCCATATCCTCTTAGCTAAATTCATGTTCTTGCTGGCGTAAGGGAAGGTTTTCCCCCAACCTTTCTGAAGGAGGTAGGTCTGATTGGGAAGATCTCCAATAGTTATGGGGCTGGTTATGAGTTTCCAGCAGGACCTTGCAACTGGGCAATCAATGAATAGGTGGTTGATGGTTTCTTCCGCCTCCCTGCACATGTAACAAAGAGATGGACCCTGAATTCCTTTCTTCCTAAGGTTTTCTGCTGTCAAGATTTTGCCATGAAGCAAGGTCCAATTGAAAAATTTTATCTTAGGAAGGCTTTCAATTCTCCATGCTGCTTTGTGTAGATGCCAATTATTGTTTGCCATTGAGTTTTGGAGTGCCTTGTAACCTTCTTTCACTGTGTAATTGCCTCCGGTTGGATCCCAAACATAGTTATCCTCTTTCTCTTTGGATGTGGGAGCTAAACCTGTGAGAGAGAGCTTGAGGTCTTTCCATAGGTTCTCCAAACCTGTAGGTAGTTGCAAAGTTTTCCATCCTTTCCAACTGTTTTGATCCCAGAGTGATATGTCGGAAAGAGTTTCAAGGTTGGCTTCTGACATCCACTGCTGCAGAGGTCTGAGATTGGTGGAGTTTTCCTTTGCTTCGGTACCCATAATTCTATCCTTCCACACATTGATATGCTTGCCATTACCTGGGACTGTGGAGATGTGAGACTTGAGGAGGGGAAGAGTTTTTTTGATTAATTTCCAAACAGGGGTACATTGTCTATCAGTGATTGTTTCTGAGAGGATGTTGCTGTTGGTCCCATTCAGATATTTCCTTTTGATGATCTCTGTCCACCATGTCCCTTTCTCTTTTAAGATTCTCCATATTAACTTGAATCCCATTGCCATATTTGCCAGCCTAGGTACTCTAATTCCTAGCCCTCCTTTTTCAGCTTCTGAGAATCAGTTCCATATGTTTGTGTATGCTTGAAGGGGCGAGGGTGATGGCAAATTGATAGATAGGGAGGGCTGATAGAATGGCTTTAATGAGAATTGATCTACCCGCCAAGTTAAGCCAGTACATCCCCCAGCTTTGCAGTTTCCCTCTGAGCTTCTCAATAAGCTTGATCCAAACTTCGTTCTTGAGAGCCTCTTTAGCAAGAGGTAGACCTAAGTACATGAAGTGAGACCAATTAGATTGGGCTGGAATTTCCATTATTGTGGAGATTCGTTGAGTTATGTATCTTGGTACATTCCAGGTGTATATCATACACTTATTGTTGTTTAATTTGCCCCCCGAGGCTTGAAGGAAAAGGTCTAGGATGGTCTTGAATCTCCTGGCCATGAGGCTTGATGCACCCCCAATTAATAAAGTGTCGTCTGCAAATAGGGAGTGATTGATCCCTTTTGCTCCTCGGATGATGTCCACTCCTGTTATTTCCTTCAGCTTTCGCTTGTTTTCCAAATGCAAACTCAAAGTTTCTGCCATGATGATGTAGAGGAAAGGAGAAAGAGGGCATCCTTGCCTCAAGCCTCTTGTGCTCTTGAAGGCGCTGCAAGGCCTACCATTGATTAACGGGGCTGTCCAATTTTGTGAGATGCTTTCCATTACCCTGTTAATAAATAGCTCTGAGACACCGAACTTCCCAAGGACATTCCTCAGAAATGTGTGGTTTACCCTGTCAAAGGCATTCGCCATGTCCAGCTTGATTATCATGCCCTTCTCGTTTCTAGCCACGCTACTATGAATCGCCTCCTGTACCAGGATTACATTATCAGTTATATGTCTCTTGGGGAGGAATCCTCCTTGGTTATCCGAGATAAGAGAGGGAAGAATTTTCTTGAGCCTGTTTGCCAGAATCTTGGTGATAATTTTGTAAGAGACATTGCATAATGAAATCGGTCTGAACCTGTCAAAGGATTTGGGATTGGGCTCTTTTGGGATTAACGCTAAATGCGAAGACTTGATACTGCTGCCCATCTTGCATTTTGAGTGGAAATTTTTCACCATTCTTATGTAATCTTTCTTGATGATGTCCCAGTGGGTTTTGTAGAAGCTCACAGTAAAACCATCAGGCCCTGGGGCTTTGTCAAGAGGCATACTATTGACTGACCATTCGATCTCCTCTATAGATATTTCTTTGTCCAGCTCACGATTTTGATCTTCTGAGACCTTTCTCTCTATGATATTGGCGAAATCTGGATTGTCTTGATATAGAGGATCAGCTGTGAGAAGGGATTGGAAGTGCTTAGAAGCAGCCCCCTTGATTTCCTCTTGGTTCGTAAGTTCTTTGCCTTCGAACATTACCCTTTCTATGTTATTTCCTGCCCTCCTCATTTTGAGACTGTTGTGGAAAAACTTAGTGTTTTTATCCCCCGAATTGAGCCATAAACATCTCGACTTCTGCCTAATTTCTTCCTCTTCTTTGCGATGCTGATTGTAAAGTGCTTTGTACAGCTCGCTTTCTTTCTTCTGATCTTCCTCCGTTTCTTGGACAGCTTCCTTTTCCTGATTCCACTGCTCTAAGTTCCTTTGCAATTCATTTTTTTCCTTCTTTTCCTCGATCACGTGGTTTCTTGCCCACTTTTTTATGGCAATCCGCAGTAGCTTGATCTTTGATTCCCAGACAAAGTGGGGGGAGCCTGTTACTTCTGTTGTCCATGCTTCTTTTATCATGGTTTTGAAGTCTTCCCTGGAATCCCAAGCTCTGTTATATTTGAAAGGCAGCGGACCCATGTCTTCACCTTTGTCTAAGTACAACGCCACTGGTTTGTGATCTGAGATGAAGCCCTGTATTATTGTGCTGCGGATCCTCGGGAAGCTGGTGACTGTTCTCTCCTGAACTAAAATTCTGTCAAGTCTCTCTTTGATGTTATTTCTACCTGTTCTTTTGTTTGACCAAGTGTAACGGCCATTTTGAGGGGGTATGTCAATGAGGTTGTGGGTTTGAATAATTTCCTCCAATTTTTCTCTGTAGGGGTCCATCATAAATTTCCCTCCTAGTTTCTCCTCTGCATTTCTTATTAAGTTGAGATCCCCGCCTAGGAAAATGTTCCTCCCCCGGGCAGTCTCAAGATCTTCAGTTAGGGAGTCCCAACATGAAGCTTTGTCCCTGAAGTGTGTGGGAGCATATACGTTGTATATTGTGTATTCCTCCTTCTTGTCGGTGCTTTGCATATCCATTCTGATCCACCATCTGCTTTGCCTGTTGTCCATGAGTCTCCAATTACTTTTGTTCCATATTGCCCCTATGCCTCCTGATGCTCCTATTGCACTCGTGGCTATTCCTTCATATTTTCTAATTCTTATCAGGCTGTTTTGGAATTCTTGTTCACTGATTTTGGTCTCCTGGAGTAGGAGGAAGTCTGGATGTTCTGCTTTGATAAGGTCTCGGACTGCGTTTTCTTTTAGGGAGGAGCCCATCCCCCTACAGTTCCAAGAGACCAAAATCATCATTTACCTGTTTTGATGTGGATCCCACTCTTCTCCTTTGATTTCTCCCCGCTTCCTTTGGTCTTGTCAAGATAGGTGTCCATTGGTTGCTGGGTCCCAGTGGCCATTTCTTTTGCCGCGTTCTCATCTCTTATTTCTTTGTTTGATTTCCTTCCTACTTTTCTCGGAGGGTCTGTGGCTGAGTTGTTTTCCTTTGTTTTATTTCTAGTTAGAATTCGCTCCACTGTTGGAGGGGGAGAGGCCGGGCGGGGAGAAGAGGGGGAGGTTCTGGGGCCCTTGGGGGACGGAGGAGGGGATGGAGGATCCTCTGGAGCCAGGGATTCAAAGGGATTAGAAGAGGAGGGGATGGGAGGCACAGAACTGGATGGGTGCATGGAGGGGAAAGGTGTTTCCGATGAGGGCTCAGCTGATTCCGGGGGAGGGTTTGTCTTTTTTTTTTTTCCTGACTATTTCCCATGCTTCCTCAGGGGCTTCATTATTGCTATTATCTTCTGTTCTAGATTTACTGCATCTATTAGCAAAGTGACCGTATTCATGACATACCTTACATTTGAAGGGGAGCTGCTCGTAGTCCACTTGCTGAATGTGCGTCCACTGGTCTACTTTGAGTTTGATTGCCTCTGGTAAGCCTTTGCCCAGATCTACTTCTACGCATATCCTCGCACAAGCATACATATTCTCCTTTGGCTCCGATCTGTCTACATATTTCCCTACTGCGTTCCCGATAGCACGTACAGATTCGTCTCCCCAGCAGTGGAGTGGTAGGTGCGGCAGACGAACCCATACAGGGACCGCATTGGGGACGTCCATTTCTGGATCGAAGTCAGGAGTCCAGCGATTGAGATAAAGTCCTCTGGTGTCCATGAAATAGGGTCCGTTTCTGAAGATGAGATTGCGATCCTCCACTGATTCAAAGAGGAAGGTAAAGAATCCCCTTCCGCAAAACCTTATAGCGATTTTCCCTTGGACCATCGCGTTCCAGTTTCTTTCCACCCAGCGTTGGACCGTGCGGGGGGAAGGCCATAACCCCGTGAACTGTCCAACTAAGCCACGATCTGCAAGAGCCACAGCAGCTCTTCTTGGAAGTGCTGAGGGAAGGGGGACCTCCGGGATTTCGTCCAACTTTTTGACAAACTTTGAGGCTGAAGGACGGATCCTTTCCTTGTTGTTCTCTGGAATGAGAGAGGCGAAGGCTTTCTCCATTTCTGCTTGCTCATGAGAAGGCGGTGCCATAGTTCCACGCAGGGGCTCGCAGATAGATTGCTAGGAGGCCAAGAGGCCCGAAGGAGAAGAAGGCAGGAGGCCTTGAAAAGGAGGAAAAACAGCAGGAGGCCGCAGCCAGCCTCAGGGCTGTCGCGGAAAGGGCAGGAGGCCCGATAGCGGAGAGGGCAGGAGGCCCGATCAAGCAAGAAAAGGCCAGAGGCCCGGGAGCAGAGAGGGCAGGAGGCCCTGGACGAGAGGATCAGGAGCAGAGAGCTGCGGCCCAGCAGCAGGGCTGCCAGGCACAGGCGTGCTCAGGAGGTCAGGGACGCGCCAGGGGGCGGGAGCTCGCTATCCATCTCCGGTCTCTCTTCAAGAACATTCACCGTTGTTAGTAGCCAAAGCAATAGATGAAATAAAATTTGTGTACCTTTTAGGAGAAGTTCTCTCCCTTGTAGATCTTCTTGGTGTTGGTTGTGGAATTTCCACATTTTCCTAAATATCTTCAACATCTATAACTCCTTTATCATCGGAAGCTTCCTCTATTGAAAAGTGTAATTAGGTTCAATTTTCATAATGACATGTGTAAATGTGATTTAATGTTATTGATGTAAAGATGAAAAATAAATTTATCTTTGTAATGTTTGTCTCATGGGTTTCATGAGAAAGCAATTTTATTTTTAGTAATGGCTCCCATTGTGAGCCTATAGGTTTTGTCATCTAGTCAATGTCATGTATGAAGGACCCTTCTTGGGCATGTTACACTTTTGTATGAGTCATTAAATGTGTAGGAAGGCCCTCCAAGACCAAGCAAAGTCTCTTCCTCAAGTCAGCTTCAAGAAGGATAATTATATCTTCACCAAAGGACACGTCAGTTCACCTACATGTCATGTTGGCTAATTAACATGGCAAACAACTACAAATAGGTCACTTGGCCTCATTTTAGAGGAAGGAAATTTGGTGCAGGTTTGAAGTTCGTAAGGGGTGCGAAGGTCATCAAAAGGAGCCTAATCACCAAGCGAGGAAGAAGGGAAGCCTTCCGAAATATTTTTGATCTATTTCAAGGCTGATCTATCCAACAGGTGCTAGATTGTAGGTCTATTCATTGTAGGATTCTCATAGAATTTATCAAGGATCCCCTCATCCCATATGTATCCAAACTTGAAACTTCAAAAGAAATTAATGACAAACTGGTAGATTTGTATTCCGTAAAGACTGCCGGAGAAGTCATCTCATTAAGGCAAGAACTCTACAAGTTGAAGATGTCAAGGGAAGATGGAATAACTTCGCACTTTATGAAGATATTTGAAATCCGGGATCAACTACAAGATATGGGAGAAGTCATGTCTGATAGAGAAATGACTACAGTTGTATTAAATCCACAACCAGAGGAGTGGGGTAACTTTACTTCAAGTATTTATGGGAAGAAAGAAGCTACTCCATTCCAGGATCTATGGCCACTGTGCAAGATTGAAGAATCTAGACTAAAGGCCAAATCTGATGTGGGGGCAAGTGAGCAAAATCAAGAATATGCTGTTATGACAAAAAGAAAGGGAAAATTTGGAAAGTTTGATCCTCAAAAAAAGAAGAAGAACATGGCTAAAATACAATGTTATGAGTGTCAAGAATATGGGCACCATAGGAGAGATTATCATAAGCTCAAGCAGGACAATAACAAAGGAGGAAGAGAAGAAGCCCACATCACCAAGGAAGTGGAGGAAGTTGAAAAGAAGAAATCCAAGGGGGAAGTAATAGATCTCCACTATTCAGATAGTCTTCCTTACCTAAGTTCTTTTCAAGTTCCTAAGTCTTCTGTTGTAAGATATGGCTATCATGATTCACTAAATGGGATGCATCAAGGCATCATAGAAGCATTGAAAGCAAGAGCTTGGGACATCATCATAGAGAAGCATGAAAGATGGTTAGAATCTATGGAAGTCAAGGGTGTAGCTCTTAGGAATCTCATTGGAAGCATACGTGGCAAGGTCATCTAGTTCAAGGTTCATCATACATATGTTAAAAGGAAAACATCTGCTGATGGGGATACTTTAGATCCTCAAGATTCTCTGATGGAATCTTCATTGAAAGGTTCACCGATCATGAGGGGAAGCAAGTGTTTCATCAATAATTCCAAACTTGTGGAATTCATGGGATGATGGTATGATGGATGTAGGTCCCTTATTAAGAGGCAACCTGGAAACAAGTTTCTTACTTGGAATAAACTGTTGAAGAATCTAGGGCAATCAGGTATAGTAGGATTCTTCTAGACTTGATAACAACTCTTTTACAATTTATCTTGTTAGCGTTATCTTCTTCTCTTCTTATTAATGCATGTGCGTTTACTTCATCAAATTGCTACAAAAAACATAAGAACAACAATAGAAGATGTTGGCTCTCTGCCGGGGCAAAACCTCTCTCTCTTAAAGAGGAAAACCAATTCATAATTTTCTCTTATTGAAGCTTCTTATTGATCAATGCCAAACTCTAGACCCTTGACAAGAATATCCTCCAAGCACAAGTCAAGCACTTTCTTCTTCCTGCACTTTGTTTCCCGACACTTCGTCCTCTTTCTTCCGGCACTTTGTCCTCCTTCTTCGTTTTTCGACTAGAGATAGACCTTGTTTATGTGAGCTCTAGAAGAAATACTTATCTTTTATACTTAGTGAGATCCTTCACCTATGGATGCACCTTCCTTCTCTTGACCAACCGAGTTTCTTCTTGATGTGTAGTTGTAGGCTTGATGTGACAACATAGCAGCCCTAGTTTCTCGCATGTGTGGGTGGTTTCCTTGAATATTAGGCTCCTTTGACCTGTGCTTGGGAGAGCCTCTCCTTCGCTTGAGTAGGAGGCCTTATAGGCCTAACTTTCTAGCCAAAACGATAATATATATATGACTGTGATCTTGCTGCTGATGTAACCACAAATTGTCCTCTATTTCTTGCGTGTGTGATTGCTTTTCACCCTAAAAACAATCCCTTCAACTTTGGTTTATACTTCTCCTTCTTCGTTGCACTAGAGGCTCCTTAAACTTGACTTTTCTTCACCTTTTCTCGGCTATCTTTCTTCGCTGATTTCAGAGGTGTGTTAGCTTCTCATTGGATGAGTCGACAACCTTTATATATAGAGGACTGTCCCTCCTTTAGGCCGACTTCATTTTTCTTCTTCGTTTTTGCTCCTTTGAAGATGTCGTTGCATGGAGAGGACTTGTCTTTGCTTGGCGGGATATTCTTTTGACTCTTATACAAATATATACATGGTGTAACATGCCCTTAAGGGTCTTCAACATTTTCTTTTGACTCTCTAACTCACCTATAACACTTTGACATGTGCTAGACCTATTTCAATGAGCAAGGAACTCATTGACAAATATAACAAAAATAATATTTATTTTCTTGAATAAATACAAATATCAAAAGTACATTTATGAAGACCAAACCTAGTTACTTTCTTCAACACTCCCTCTTAACTAGGGAGGTATTCATAAATCATTACAAGGTGTTTGGCTATTTTTCAATCTTGAAGAATTCACATAAGAGAAACCGGATTGGCAATCCATCTGTTATAGCATCATAGTAACCAACATTGTTCATAGCAAGGCCTTGACTAACAACTCTATCTCTCATAAGATCAGAGCACAATGTTGGCGAGACCAATGACTTATAGACACCTTAGTCATTGTCTCTCAAGGTACATACCCACCCGGGTGTTCACTGAGTATGACCTTCTAGGACTATTCTTGTCTTGGGTTCCCAACCCTCAAAGAATATCGATCCTCTTGCCTACTCTTGTCTTGGATGCCCTACACATCCTCAAAGAGTATTAGATGCCAAATGATTACCCAATCCTCCCATTCTTTCTTCCCAAGTGAAGACAAGAATGTTGTGTCTATCTCTTCCTCTTAATTGAGGAAGACATGCCCAAGTTTCCTTTGACAAGGAACTTGCCCAAGCTCCTTTGTAGTTGGGAACTTGTTAGAACTCCCTCTTAATTAGGGACTTGTCCATTCATCAACAACTTCTTTTTCATGGGTCCTTCAGCTGCTTGATCTCCTTCTTTCCTTCGATGTCATGAAGTCTTTGTTTGAACTTCTTCTTGGTAGGGCACTGACCATCGATCACTTTCCTTCCTGGTTTGTCATGTCATTGCTCCCTTCGTGGAAAGTGGCCTTCTTGATATATATATTAGGTCCTTTTGTCATCTGGCTACTCCTTTGTCATCTTGTCTATGCTTCAGAATACTTATCACATGGATGCTTAGTTGTACTTGCTTGTTCCCATACTTTGATTTAGTAGCCCTTCATGACTTCATCCTAATATTGCTTCAACATCAAATGGTGCTTTTGCTGGATGGCTTCTTCATCATGACATCTTTGTAGAGTTGAATTAGTTATCTGCACCTTACTATCTCCAAGGCCTTCATAGGTGTCAAGGGTCCTTTGATCTTTTTCTTCCTTTGTCAGAGTTGTCATGCCTTCTTTCGGGAGATGTCTTTAATGAATCTTGTCAGATAGTGATTCTTTGTGACCATGGTGTTCTTCACATGCTTGATCTCTTTCTTCATTTGCTTCTTCTTGGATGATAAATCAACCACCTTATATTCCTTATGGGAGCACTTCTTTATGTTGACCTTCATTGCATTGTAGTACATGCCTTCAAGCATGTCATTGGTGAAAGAGATGCTTTTATACTTGATCATGTTTTAGAACTATTCTCATGACCCAATAATATATATGATGACATGACTTAAACTTTGATGTATACATACCTCATCTTGATTCTTCTTTGATCATATTGGCTTCATTTGATGGATCTTCTTGATTGGTGTATCCTTTCTTGCTTCATCTTTTCTTGTCTGTATATCATCCTTTCTTGAATCCCATGAATGGGACTCCCAATGAGACATCTGCTTTTATTTATGAACCTTCTTTGAAGATTCTATCAGAGGATCTTGAAGACCCTTATCCTGCAAATGTTTCTTCCTTTTGATGATGGAGGCCTTCTAAGATTTTAATCATGATCAATTATTCTTTCATCATGGATGAGGTCCTATAATAGGTATGCTCCTTCTACATGAATATCTTGAGCTATATCTACACCATGCTCCTATATTCTAGAAGATATCTTTAACCATGCATTCTATTCTATTTCTACATGCTCCTATACTACTCAAAACTTTGAAAGAATACTTAAGTAAAGAGGTTGACTTAGTCATAGTAGAGATCTGGAGGATCTTCCTTCTTTTGCTTCTTGTCTTCTTCTTTCACTTCTTGAGTTCCTTTTTCTCTTGTTGTTGTTGTCCTTCTTAAGTTTGAGACAATCCCTCTTGTAGTGTCCATATTTTGGACATCCAAAGCATTGGACTTTGGACATATCTCTATTGCTTGTTCTTCGTGGACCAAATTTGCCAAATTTTCCCTTTCTCTTGGCCATGGTAGCAAACTCTTGCTCCTTTGATGCCACATCATCTTTTGCTTTGAGTCTAGTTTCCTCTATCTTGCATAGAGACCATAGTTCACTTAGTGGGGTAGCTTCCTTCTTGGCATATATGCTTGATGTGAAGTTTCCCCAATCCTCAGGTAGAGCATTGAGTACTACAGTTGTCATTTCTTTGTCAGACATGACTTCTCCTAGTTCTTGAAGTTGATCCCTCATCTCAGAGATCTTCATGAAGTAGGGAGATATTCCTTCCTTTGATATCTTCATCTTGTACAAATCATTTCATAGAGATATCACTTCTCCAACTGTGCTTACCGAGAATAGCTCTATTAGTTTATCATAGATTTCTTTTGATGTTTCAAATTTGGAGACATAAGGAATGAGAGAGTCTTTGATAGATTCTATTAGAATCCTTTGAGCTCTTGTCTCATCCTTATTGTACTTGGCTAAGGCTTGAGTTTGTTCCTTAGCAGGGATAGTGGTATTCCCTTTGATGAGGTCTAGAAGTTCATTCTCTTTGAGAAGTAAATCAGTCCTCTTCTTCCATGCAAGGAAGTTAGTGGTCCCAACCAATTTGTTGCTTTCCTTGCAAAAAGACATTGATGTATGTTCAGGAGGGGACATATACACTTACTTGATAGAGTTTGAGATGTAGTGGACTTGCTTTCTTCTTGAAGACTTGATGGCTTGTCTTCTTAATGCTCTTCAAGTTGCTTTCTCCAAATGGACTTGCTTGATGACTTGACTTGTAGTGCTTTTCCCTTTGAAGATGGTGTAGCTTGATGTAGGTCCCTCTTTGATTTGCTCTTCTTGTAGGTGCCTTTATACAAGGCTTTTCTTCTTGCTTTGTAGTTCTCTTTGATGGATAATAGATGGTAGACTTTCTTATCCTTAAAGTGATTGAGACTTCTTGGCTTGATGCTTCAACCTTGTAGATGTTCTTGAGATGTCCTTCCTTGATGAGTCACCTTATGAGTGTTTTTGAGATGCCCTTTCCTTGATGTGTCACCTTAGCTCTGATACCATGTTGAAGAATCTAGGGCAATGAGGTATAGTAGGATTCTTCTAGACTTGATAACAATTTGTGAAGCTCTTTTACAATTTATCTTGTTAGTCACCTGAATCGAGTGAGTACTGACATCTACACACCAGGCATTGACTCTTGGATGACTCTTGTCATCGAGTGATCGCCATCTATTTGTATCGCTTAATCTTCTTCTCTTCTTATTAATGCATGTGTGTTTACTTCATCAAACTGCTACCAAAAACATAAGAACAAGAACACAAGATGTTGGCTCTCTGCTAGGGCAAAACCTCTCTCTCTTAGAGAGGAAAACCCTTTCATAAATTTCTCTTATTGAAGCTTCTTATTGATCAATGCCAAACCCTAGACCCTTGACAAGAATATCCTCCAAGCACAAGTCAAGTCCTTCCTTCTTCCTGCACTTTGTTTCCCGGCACTTCGTCCTCCTTCTTCCAACACTTCGTTCCCTGACACTTCGTCCTCCTTCTTCCTTCTTCGACTAGAGATAGACCTTGTTTATGTGAGCTCTAAAAGAGATACTTATCTTTTATACTTAGTGAGATCCTTCACCTATGGATACACCTTCCTTCTCTTGACCAACTGAGTTTCTTCTTGATGTGTAGTTGTAGGCTTGATGTGACAACACAACAACCCTAGTTTCTTGCACGTGTGGGTGGTTTCCTTGAATATTAGGCTCCTTTGACCTTTGCTTGGGAGAGCCTCTCCTTCGCTTGAGTAGGAGGCCTTATAGGCCTAACTTTCTAGCCCAAATGATAATATATATATATTGCTGTGAACTTGCTGTTGATGTAACCAAAAACTGTCCTCTATTTCTCGCATGTGTAACTGTTTTTCACCCTAAAAACAATCCCTTCAACTTCGGTTTAGACTTCTCCTTCTTCGCTGCACTAGAGGTTCCTTAAACTCTACTTTTATTCACCTTTTCTCGACTATCTTTCTTCGCTGATTTTAGAGGTGTGTTAGCTTGTCGTTGTGGAAGACCTCTATATATAGAGGATTGCCCCTCCTTTAGGCTGACTTCATTTTTCTTCTTTGTTTTTGCTCCTTTGAAGATGTCGTTGCATGGAGAGGACTTGTCTTTGCTTGGTGGGATATTCTTTTGACTCTTATACAAATATATACATGGTGTAACATGCCCTTAAGGGTCTTCAACATTTTCTTTTGACTCTTTGACTCACCTATAGCACTTTGATATGTGCTAGACCTATTTCAATGAGCAAGAAACTCATTGATAAATATAACAAAAATAATATTTCTTTTCTTGAATAAATACAAATATCAAAAGTACATTTATGAAGGCCGAACCTAGTTACACTTTCTTCAACAGAAAATTGGAAATTCCTAAGCCAAGAGGGAGCTTAGGTACATTTCTTTTGTAGGAAATGGAGGATTGGGTAAACATCTGGCATCCGATACTCTTTGCGGATGAGTTAGGGCATCCAAGATAAGAGTAGTCGTAGAGGACCAATATTCTTTGAGGACTGGGAATCCAAGATAAGAATAGTCTTGGTAGAACACACCTTGAGAATCCGGGTGGGGTATGTTTCGAGAGAGACAATGATGAGGGTGTCTAGACATCATTGGTCTCGCCAACATTGTGCTCAGATCTCGAGGAGAGATAGAGCTGTTAGTCAAGGCCTTGCTATGTGACAATGCTGGTTGATATGATGCTAAACATATGGGTTACCAATCCGACTCTTCTTATGAGAAATTCTTTAGATTGAGAATGATCAAGTACCATTATGAATACCTCCCTAGTTAAGAGGGAGTGTTGAAAAGTGTAACTAGGTTCGGTCTTCATAATGACGTGTAAATGTGATTTTATGTAATTGATGTAAAGATGAAAAATAAAATTATCTTTGTAATGCTTGTCTCATGGGTTTCATGAGAAAGGAATTTTATTTTTAGTAATGGCTCCCATTGTGAGCCTATAGGTTTTGTCATCTAGTCATAAAAGTCAAAGAGAGTCAATGTCGTGTATGAAGGACCCTTCTTGGGCATGTTACACTTTTGTATGAGTCATTAAATGTATAGGAAGGCCCTCCAAGACCAAGCAAAGTCTCCTCCTCAAGTCAGCTTCAAGAAGGATAATTATATCTTCACCAAAGGACACGTTAGCTCACCTACATGTCATGTCGGCTAATTAGCATGACAAACAACTATAAATAGGCCACTTTGCCTCATTTCAGAGGAAGGAAATTTGGTGTAGGTTTGAAGTTTGTAAGGAGTGCGAAGGTCATCAAAAGCAGCCTAATCACCAAGCGAGGAAGAAGGGAAGTCTTCCAAAATATTTTGATCTATTTCAGGGCTGATCTATCCCACACGTGCTAGATTGTAGGCCTATTCATTGTAGAAAGAACCAAAGTATTTCAGTTTTCATGAGAAGGAAGATTTGGGAAACGATCTAGTAAAATCCTCAAGCCGAGTTGAGGAAGGATAGTCTCCACCTTAAGCGAAGAAGATTGAAAGTCTTTATCTCTTAAGTATCGAATCTAAGGCTTCCAAAGGAGGACTAAAAAGTGCAAATCTGATTCAAGGTCCAAAATTTGAAGGTTAGCTGAAGCAGTGGAAGAAACAAGGAATTTGTCTATCGGAGGAAGAAGAAGCTTTGTGCCTTGGTCTTGTAGGTTTTAACACTGTACAGAAATTACTTGCATACGAATTCTGAAACAAAGAAAATAAACAATGCGAGAGCATAACCCATAAAACACATATGCACAGAGATTTTTCCCTGGATCCCAAAACCGGGACTACCAGCTTGATTTTTTCATTATGTTCCTTTCAATGTTACAATACATATTTATACATGCCGAAGCATCCAATACCATGGACCGAAAAACCATCGCGTCCAATACCATGTGCGAAAATCATGCACAAAACCATAGGTAGGTTCGCCCAACCTAATATAGGGTCCAAATTTTTTTTTTTCCCGGGGCGCTGCCCTGGACCCCGTAGAGGGAGGCTACCCGCCCCCCTCAAACCCCCCGGACAGGGGGGGCTACCGCCCCCCTCAAACCCCCGGACAGGGGGGGCTACCGCCCCCCTCTAACCCCCCATTTAACTACGTAGGTTAGTCGTGGAAAGAATATAACACAACCCAATAGGTCTTGGAGTGGCAAATAGGTCAAGGGTCTTGGTCTTCCTATTCATCAATTGGAATCTCTATAACAAGAAGAATTTGTTCGAGATTTCATCTCAAGAGTAAGAGGTTTTGGCCATGGCTAATAACCTACGTTCTGTGTCCCTTGTCTCTTCATGGTTTATGCATTGGTAACTGTTTGATGAAGAAGCACACTAATAATCTAAGTAAAAGAAGATCCTAATCTAAGAAGTAAAAAGCTCTCACAAGCAGCTAGTAATAGAAGACAAATCACTTAATTGCTATGCCCTAGATTTCTCAACATCCTCTTGCTTCCTTGTGTTTGTAGATGTTTAGGTCTCCAACTGAATTTGCTTCAAATTAGCTTCTACATTGTTTGATTCAATTAGAGAAGATTCATCAAATATTACCTCTTTGCTAATGATTATTTTGTGGGCAGTAGGATCCCAAATCTATATCCCTTAACTACATCACTGTAGCCAACAAAGATATATTTCTTTGGTTTGGTTTCTAATTTAGAACGCTGATTCTTAGGAGTAAGGGCATAAGCTTCACAACCAAATTTTTTTAAATTTGAATAATTGCAAGGATTACCTTGATTTTTGTGTAGCATGAGGAGGTATTCTTGCTTTGTTAAAAGGTCTCCAAGTCGACCTAGATGAATTAGGTAAATTTCTATATTAAAAGGACAACTCGGCCTAGGAAGAATTCAAATCGCCCATCCTATGAAGAGGTGTGTTTCTTGGGTTGTCACAACCCCATTCGATTTGTATAAATAGAAATTATGATGCTTCATTTCAACAACAACGAAGAGTAGGTTTCTTCCATCATCTTTATCCCTCTTGGACAACTGTGTTGAAAAATGTAACTAGGTTCGGTCTTCATAATTGTATTTGACTCATAATGAAATGTATTTATCAAAAGAATGAAAAATAAAATTATTATTATTATTATGACTTGTTAAAGCATGGGTTTCATGCTTGGGTCATCATGTTTTAGGTCAAAGTCCCCATTGAGGACTTCTATGTTGAAGAAAGTGTAACTAGGTTCGGTCTTCATGATGACACATTCCAATGTAAATGATGTAAATTGTATCTAGCAAAATATTTTGTAAATTTGAGTCATGGGTTTCATGCTCAAAATTTGTTTGTAGTAGCTCCCATTGAAGAGCTCTAGGCTAGGTGATAGGTTTGTGTCATTGATGTAAACAATTACACTTGTAAATTATATAGTTTGTGTCTCCAAGATCAAGGGCAGAACCATGTGGAATATCTCCTCCAAGTTCAAGTACAAATGGCTAGTAAAAGTCTCCTCCAAGCGAAGATAAAAAGGCATTGTAATTTCGGCAAAAATATATTATATTCATGTCGGCTAAATCAATTATGTAAGTCAGCCTAAAGACAAGTCATGTCGGCCTAATGAGCAACCTTGAGAGGACTATAAATAAGGGCCTCTCCTCCCTCATTCGAACACACTCTCATCACATCAATTCGGTCTCTCTCCTATGCGAAGAAGTCTGTCTAAGGGTGCGAAGAAAGGGTCAAGTCAAGGAGCCGCAGGTCAACAAGAAGGAAGTCTATTCTACCATCTATAACCGCAGGAAATCTGTCCACACGTGCGAGGTTAGGGCATCATCTTATGTGCTCTCATTAGCAAGGAAAGAGTTCGATCTTGGGGCTATTTGAAGGGCAAATTTACTTGAAGAGAAGTGACAAGGAGAGCGAAGGTTTAGGAGGGCTAGAAGAGCCCTAAACCTCTCACACGTGCAAAGGAACATGTCATAATTAGGGTTGCATTACAATCTTAGGTTATCTTCATGAAAAGGGTTGATTTGAGGCCTAAAAGGTTTGGTTGTTCATCTAGAAGGAAGCTCCAAGTATAGCGAGGCAAGGAGGAGGCTACAAGAACAAGTAGCTCACTCACACATGTGAAAACAATGACATATTCAGGTTTGCTGCTAGGGTTGCTGAACAGTTCACATCAAGGAAGCAGATCATCTTGTCTAAAGGCAAGCGTTGAGGACAACATCTTGACAAGTGAACTATTTTGGACAAGTGAAGCTTGGAGGAAGAAAGAAGGGAGAGGGAAGCTAATCCTTCCATCCATAGTTGCAGATCTGATCTATGGTACAACAGGTCAGAGGACAGCAGTAGCAGAAGGTACTAGCCTTGATCTTGGAGACACATTGGTCAAAGGGTCTTTGTATAGGTCTTGGAAATTTTGTCAAGTGAAGATTCTATAAGAAGAATTATTGTGGGTTTTCCTCTCAGGTTGGAGAGGTTTTGCCCTAGCTGCTGCCTATATCTTGTGTTATTGTTCTTTTGTTTATTATGCATGATAGTTGGTTGATGAAGTTAATAAACATACACATATGAAAAGATCTTGTTTGAATAAGTAAAAGGATAAAATTCTTCACAAGCAATTATCTAAGATAGAGAAATCATTAACATATCAAGCCCATAGATTTCTTAACACTCTAGGATTTATACTGAGTCATTAGAGTCATTGTACATTTAATAAGACCCTTCTTGGGCTTTCCAATCATGTAAAAAGAAATATTTTTGAGTCAAAAATGATTTTTGTCACCTCCACACCAAGTCGGTCCTTACTAGTTCATGTCGGCCTACAAGAAGGGAATTTGAACTCCAGAAAAGGGTATATATAAAAGTAGTTCGATTCATTTGAGAGACTATCACTCACACAAGTTCGATCTCCAAGAAGAAGCAATGAAAAAGTGCAAAGTTGGAGAAGAAGTCAGGGAGTTGCAGGATCGAAGTTTCTAGGGCACTTATCTCTCCCACGTGTGGTATTCCTGGGTCACTGCAGCTAGATTGAAGTACTGCATCAAGGCCGAAATTCTATTGCTACTTCCAGCTCGAGATACTGCTTCGGGATCGAAGCGCTGCTTCAAGTAATGATTGAAGTACTGCTTCCATGTCAAAGTGTTGCACACGGTCGAAGATTAGTTGCTGTTGCCAGTTGCTGTTGGGTTGAAGTTACTGCTGCTACTAGGTCGAAGTTTTTGCTGCATCGAAGTGCTGCTACTGCTGCTATTCTAGGTTAAAGATAGTGCTGGAAGGTTGTTATTTGCAAAAAAAGAAAAGGGTTGACCTGGTGATTGGAGGAAGTTTGTTTCTAGGTCAAGATGTCTTGGATTGTCTCATGAAACTATTGAAGGAAGAGTTGTTGACTGGGTTTTCCCCTAGCTGTTCACCTACTTCTCGTGTCCTTGATCTTTATATGGTTTTGATAATTGCTTGATGAAGTAAAAGAAGAATACAACAGATAATAAGCAAATAAGAATTACACAAGTAATTATCAAGTATAAGAAAATCTTTCTGCCTTTCTGATTTTCTAACATGGTTTTAGAGCTAAGGTGAAGAAGGAAGAAAAAGGCAGTTTGAAGATCTATTGAAAGGAATCTAAGGAATCTCAAGAAGTTGAATAAGGGATTATATAAGGAAAGAAGCTTACTATCTCCAAGGACAATGTCTAACACAATAAAGGGAGAGAACAAACTAGAAGGAGTATCAAACTACAGGGCTTGGAAGGAAAGGATTGACCTCATCCTTGAAAAGAATAAAGTCCTGGATCTAGTCAAAGGAAAAGTGAAGAAACCTATCGAAGGATCCAGTGATGCAGATAAAGCAAAGTTTAGAGAGTCTGAGATATTGGCTATGAGCCTAATGGTAGATGGCATAAACGATAGTCTTGTCCTAGACATTTCCAACATAGACTCTGCTCAAGAAATATATGAAGCCTTATCAAAATTGTTCACCTTCAAGAACATTGGTCAAGTGGCAAGCCTTAACAATGAACTAAGGACTACAAAAATGACAAAGGATGACATTGTGGCTTCCTTCTTTGTAAGGATAGCTAGAATTAGATATGACCTTCAAGCCATAGATGAGGTAGTACCGGAAAAATAGCTAGTGATTGCTGCATTATTGGGATTGCCACCCACTTGGAGTGCTTTTGCTTCAGGGATCAACAACTGGAGAGAAACTCCCTCATTCGACCAATTATGGAATGCTTGCAACCAAAAAGAGATGAGAATTTGATTAGTAACCAACAATGAAGAAGATAAAGTCTCAAATGCTTACTCCGCTCATCACGAGAAAGGAAACTTCAAGAAATCTAAAGGACCAAGAATGAAGGTAGATATGTCCAAGATAGAATGCTACCAATGTCATAAAATGGGTCATTATAAAAGTGACTATCCCGACAATCTGAAGAATAAGAAGAGGAACAGGGATCAAGCTACTGTTGCCGAAGAAGGATCTCCAAAGAAGAATAAAATCGAAGAATCAGAAATAAGGGACTTACACTACTAAATCCTTTGCTTTGAACATTTAGTTGTTTTTATTTTGTAATTTTGATTTCTAGTATTTGTAGGTTTAACATGATTTGGAAAACATTTTTGAATTGTTTTTAAAGTTATGGGTATCCCTCGAGTTTGGATTAAGAGGGAGCCCTCACCAATTTCCAAAGATAAGTATCTTACTCCTTATATTACTTTTTCATATTTGGTTTCCCTTATATTTTTCCTTGTTTAGGAAAGCTTGTTGATCTGGTCTAGAATTATGAAGAAAGCCTCACAAGACAAAGCATTGGAATTACAAGGTTGGTTAAAAAAACAAAGGTATGCCTTAGACTATAAGCTTTGTTCTCTTCATGATAAAGGTATATTCATTCTTTTTAGTAATCTATTCTACATTACTGACATTGTTGTGTCTAGCTCTCTTGAATCATAAAGATTCTTGATCAGGTGATTAATCTTTAGATAAATCTACCCTCCTCATATCTTTGATCATTCTTGTAGAACCCTCAAAGGTTCTTTGTAAAACCCTAACTTAAGGATATGTTGATGATAATGTGTGAAACCCTAGCCTACTTAGGGTTATTGGTGAAGTCTAAGAAAATGCTATTTTTGATGTTTGATGGTAATGCCATGTTTGGGGTTTTGGTATGGTTATGGAAACCCTAATCTAATAGGGTTGGATGGTAATGTCTGAAATCCCAAATCTGTGAAGTTTTGATACATTTGGTTTTTGCTATGTTATGTATTGAAACCCAAGATATTTAGTGTTTGGTAGGGCTTATAACCAAGACCCTTATTTTAGATGATGTCCTAGGAATGAAACCCTCGGTATATGTTTGTCTATTTGATCAAGTTTCTTATATGTCTAACCTTAATGTGTTTGTGTCATTGGGTTTGCCTATTATATGTTGTTATGATATGCTTGTGCATAATTATGAAGTCCTAGATATGTATATGTGTTGACCTAATTGTTGATGGTCATGAGTCCTAGGGTTTGTAGCTAAGCCCTAGTTGAAGTTTGATATTCTTGGATGATATTGTTTTGATGATGAATCTAGGGTTTACAACAAACCCTAGTAGAAGTTGGTCATATTGCTGAAATCTTAAATTGTGCTATGATTGATTTTGATTGTTAAAGCTTAATATGGAATCTAGGGTTTGCATTAAATCCTTGTAGAAATCTAACATATGAATTCTGAAAGTTGCATTGTTGAATTGTACTTGTTTGAATAGCTTCTAGGGCTTGCAATATGTTATAGAAAAGTTTGTCATATTTCTAAAGGAAATATTGAAGCCTTGACATAATGAGATTGATATCTTAGTTGAGTTGCTTTAAGTTTTGATGACGGGATCTAGGATTTGTAACAAATCCCAAGCAAAGGAAGTTAAACTATATAAAATATAGTCTCTTGCTGATTATGAACCTAAGTTTAGGTATTTGATGTCTAAAGCCTAAAGCTTCCGTTGTTGTATGATTCTGATATAGTTAACTTCATGCTTCTATATATGTATTTGGTTGTGCTTTGTTTAAATTGTGCAGGTACATAATCTTCAAGATGTCGAAGATTGTCGTAAGTAAAGTTGACTTGATTGGTAAGCATGATGAAGGAAGTTATATGATGATGATCAAGATAACTTTGATAAGAAGGATGGAAGCCATGAAAGATTCTCCAATGTCATAGAAAGAAGTTGATCTCCTCAAATTAAGAGGGAGCTTGGATAAAAGAAATGGTATATCTCCCAAGTTGAGAGGGAGGGCATATTGGATACCTTGAAGAAGGAATTGGAGAATGCATTTTTAGGTACTGTTGAAAGAAGAAGGAAAGCAGGATATGATTGTAGAATATGCTGCTACATGTGAAGTAGGAAAGGGAGCTGTATAGTTATAAGGAATCTTCTGTCAAGATTCATTTGGAAGTCTCTAAGTGCTACTATGATAAATTGAGAAGCAACATCAAGATGCCTGAAAGACCCCGAAGGTTTGTGTTGCTTATGTATATTTGAAAGTTTGTTACTGATTGGGGTTGTGTTTGTATAGGTAAATCTCTCAGAGGTTTGATAACATGTTTTACATGCTTGTTGTTATCAATCAGTTTGATTGGGAGAGATTTGTTGTTACCGATTTGTTTCGGAGAGGATTTGTTGCCGATTGGACTAGTTGGGAGTGTTGAGGCTTTGCATGTGATACACATTGCCTGGGAGGACATCTATGTGTTGATGTTTGGATCTCGAAGTAGGGAGGGTGGCGTTGGTCATAGAGCTCTGACCTTGTATTACGCACCTGGATCCCTGGGTTGATGGTACCTAGAGAGGATGAAAGCTTTAGTCCATCTTTGTCCCACCCAGATAGATTGCCCTAGTCAGGAATCTAGTTTGTGGCATCGTGAGTGCCTAAACTGATGGAGGACCTTGGATAGATTGCCCTGGTCAGGAATCTAGTCCATGGCATTGCAGTGCCTAAACTCTTCATGGTTCATGTGTTTTGAGATCTTCCTTGTACTTGTATATGTCATTATGAATACCTCCCTAGTTAGAGGGAGTGTTGAAGAATGTAACTAGGTTCGGTCTTCATAATTGTATTTGAGTCATAATGAAATGTATTTATCAAAAGAATGAAAAATTAATTTATTATTATTATTATGACTTGTTAAAGCATGGGTTTCATGCTTGGGTCATCATGTTTTAGGTCAAAATCCCCATTGATGACTTCTTGGATTTATACTGAGTCATCAAAGTCATTGTACATTTAATAAAACCCTTCTTGGGCTTTTAAATCATGTAAAAAGAACTATTTTTGAGTCAAAAATGAATTTTGTCACCTCCACACCAGGTAGCCCCTCACTAGTTCAAGTCGACCTACAAGAAGGGAATTCGAACTCCAGGATAGGTTATATATAAAAGTAGTTCGATTCATTTGAGAGACCATCACTCACACAAGTTTGATCTCCAAGAAGAAGCAGTGAAAAACCGCGAAGTTAGAGAAGAAGTCAAGGAGTTGCAGGATCGAAGTTTCTAGGGCACTTATCTCTCCCACTTGTGGAATTTCTGGGTTACTGCAGCTAGATCTAAGTATTGCATTAAGGCCGAAATTCTGCTGCTACTTCCAGGTCGAAATATTGCTTCAAGATCGAAGTGTTGCTTCAAGTAAGGATCGAAGTACTGCTTCCAAGTCAAAGTGATGCACCCAAGTCGAAGATCAGTTGCTGTTGGGTCGAAGTTACTGCTGCTACTAGGTCGAAGTTTCTGCTACATTGAAGTGCTGCTGTTGCTATTTTAGGTCGATAATAGTGGTTAAGGTTGTTATTTGCAGAAGAAGAAAAGGGTTGACTTCGTGATTGGAGGAAATCTGTGTCTAGGTCAATAATTCTTGGATTGTCTTGTGAAACTATTGAAGGAAGAATTGTTGACTGGGTTTTCCCCTAGAGTGGGGTTTTTCCTTGGCTGTCAGCCTACTTCTGGTGTCCCTGATCTTTATATGGTTTTGATAATTGCTTGATGAACTAAAGGAAGAACACAAAAGATAACAAGCAAATAAGAATTACACAAGTAATTATCAAGTATAAGAAAATCTTTCTGCCTTTTTGATTTTCTAACAAACCGCATGTGTGGAGAAGGAAGATAAGTTTGACCATCTTGATTGAGTTGATTTGACCTCTGTTTTGACTAAGTTTGACTTTTGTTGACCAAGCTGTTTTTATCTCTGATTTGATTGTAGGAAGGCCATAGTTTGACCGCAGGAAAACTGCAGTTTGACTGCAAGAAGGCTGCAATTTGACCATAGGAAGGTCGTAGTTTGACTGCATGAAGGCTGCAATTTGATCTCACGAAGGCCGTAATTCGACCACAGGAAAGCCACAGTTGACCACAAGCCCAAATTTGATTGTGGGGCCAAAGTTGACTGCAGTCCTATTTTGACCAGGTCGTTGACCAACATTGAAATTTTGATATTTTAGCTGGTTGGACCAATGTTGACTTGTTGAATATTGATGAGGTTTGACTAGTATTTTGACTTGGATATTGGCATAGATTTCTAGACAAATTGCTGATTTGTAGACCTTGTTGAAGAATAATTTCTCCTAAGAAAAGTTGTTGGGTTTCTCCCAAGGTTGGGTTTCCTAGGGTAAAATTTGTTGTCTCTACTATGCATGGCTGCCTTTCTGTGATCTTTACTATTTCTGCTACATTTGTTGTTGATATTTTTCTAAAGTGTAATTATTCGATGATAATAGTGGCATAAATACTCGTTGGAAATCATTAGGAAGTAATTATTTGGCAGAAAAGTCATATTCAATTGTACATCTTGTAGAAAAATTCAACATGGTATCAGAGCTTTGTTGAAAGAGCAACCATTGAAGTCAACCTTAGAGACCAAGTATTCAACAACTTGATTGGTTTTTGTATCTTTTGTAAAAATGACAACATGTCTTAGAGTTGAAGATAACTTGAATGGTGCCACCAATTCCAGATCCGAGAAGACTAGAATACTTCTTATCTTGGAAGAAAATGAGCTTGAGGATCATGTGGAGAAAGTCATTCCAGAACCAGAGTGGCATATCTTGGTGATTGGATATATTCTTCTTACATGTAAGAAATGTTTTAATGCCATTCTTGTTAATTTTGTTGCTAAAATCATGATCCTGGGATTTTCACTGTTCTAGGGTTAATTTACTTCTTTTCTTGGAACAAAATTGTGGAAATTAAATCTCTTAATAACGTTGTATCATGTATGGGCCATGTCAGAATGAATGAATGTTCCTAGAGACAATCTTGTTGAATTGGTCTTGATAAGTCTCCAAATATTGCCAAACGAAGTATAAATGACCTTGAAGTTGCTTTCTTTAAGCCTAAAGCCTAGCGAAGTTTCTTTCTAGGCCTCCTTGACAAGTGGAAATCAATCCGAACCCTAAAACTTCCATGAATCCATCTATCCCAAAGGACAAAGGACTGTTCCTCCTCTGGTGATCACTTTAAAGTTCATATTTTCCCTTCACCTTCCTCTTTTTCTAGGTCTAGCCCTATTGGGTCTCCTAGGGCATCAAATTTATTGCAAACCTCCCATCATAAAAATTCGATCTCTTGGCCTCATTTGCGCTGGTGAGTCTCCTAGATGTCCTCCAATTTTGAAGCCATTATGACGGTTGGACCTTGAGATATCTCGAGCCCTAGCCCCGAGACTAAATTTTGCCCTCAGCCTCCCATGACTAGTTACCTCATAGGGATCATTGCATCAAATTAAAGAATTTTTTTCCTTTAATCCCTTTCTTACTCTTAATTAGGTCAAGCACACCCTTGGTTGATCAATTCCATCCCCTTGACCTAATTCTAGGTCCACTTGGTCCCATGTGGTCCCACAACTTAGTGAAGCCAATTTCACAAAAACCACTTGAAATCCAAGTTTCCACAAGGATTTTAGGAGCTAAGAACCTTCTTAACAAGTCATATACTCAAACCCTAGCTCTTAGAATTCCTTAAGCCCTTCCTAGAGAGCCTTTCATCTTGCTTTCCAAACAAGCAAGCCATACATCTGAGCCTCTCTTGTGAATAGGCTTCTAGGATCACCTCTGATCCTATCATTGATGAATTCATTTTTGTGATCCTTATTATATTGGGTCTCCGCCCATCGGTGAAAGTCCGCAAAGAGTAGGGAGCCTTTGCTAAGATGACAATGGGTTATTGCTACATAGTTGCCCTTCAAGGATCCCCTTCTAAGACCCCTGCTATTTTGAGCGGTAACAACTCCTTATTCAATTCGATTTGTATCTCTCACCAAATATTCTCTCGTGTCTAAGTGTAACTCTCTCTCTCTCTAATTCGAATTGTAATTCCTCAAGACAAGTGTACCTCTTTCTCTATTCTTGGGATGGGTTACACTTCTCCTCAAGTAACTCCTCCCTCATTAAATTCGATTCTCCTATTATTGCCTCAAGGCATAAATTCATTTTGTAACTCCTCTCCTTTCTCATCTATTTAAGCAAGAGCAAGTGAGAGTTGACAGTAGCATGTTCATTGTGAAGAAAGAAAACAAGTGTTGAGTGTGTGCAAGAGAAGTGTGAGAACGAGTGAAAAGCAAGAGCAAGTGTGAAGGACATGATCTGATCAAGAGGAGGAGGAGATCTTCAAGCAAAAACAAGTGCACTTCAGCTGCAAGTTGATCAGACATTGGTGACTTTATTCATTCTCATTCTCTCTCTCCTTCTTTGTACTCTGATGAACGATTGAAGAAATCTAATAGAAGAAAAATCATTTGGGTTTTCCCCCTTGAGGGGTTTTGCTTTGGTCATTGAACCCAAATTTCAGTGTCTCATATTTGTGCTTGACTGTCTTCATATGATCCTTAAGTTTATGTTTTATCTACAATTGTTGATTTAAAAAGTTTTCAGGAAGAAATTTGCATTCTAAGTAATTGTAACAACTTAGAACATTTGGTTTTCTGCAAAGTACATTCAATTTTTTACAAAAGTACATTCAACTTTCTGCAAAGTACATTAAATTCCATTCAGTTTTCTGCAAAGTACATTCAATTTGCTGCAGAGTACATTTAGTTTTCTGCATAAAACTTTTAAGTTTCTGCAAAGAATATTTAATTTCTGCATATAATTTTCAGATTCTAACAAATAAGGCACCTTTCCAATGAGCAAAATACAATGAAACAACCCCTATACTATTGGTTAGGGTTGCTTCTGCATTCCAAGTTTGACTACAGAAATATCAGCATGAATAGCCAAGAAAAAACCTTCAGAGGAAACAACGAAGTGATTAGACAAGTTCACGCCTGCATTGATACCATGTTTAGATTGACAAAACGAGGGGATTGAAGTCATTGAACCCAGAGGCCTGCAATAAAAGAAGAAAAAACCAGCACTAAAGGAGTGCGCTGGGTTTGAACTGAGTGCGTTATACGTGGATGCACAAATACACATAATGGAGAAAATATTCCAACCATAAGTGAATGTCAAAGGAGCAGTGCCCGTAGGTCTCAAAAGTTAAAACACTTGTATTAGTGAACCTTTTCTTAATGATCTAAAATGTTGATTTACAAATGAGGTTTGAGTTTGTGGATTTATAGAGAGATCAAATAGGGCATCCTCCCAAAAGGGGGTATATGGGCCCACATATATATGGCAGACTCCCCAAAAGGGTCATATCAAAGTTGACTAGGTCAGCCTTAGTCACATCTAGTAATACAATAAAAGAATGAAGTATGGCGTTAACCACGAATTCCGATATCTGGTACCTAGGAAAAATAAATGTGCAAAATATCTTGTTAGAAAGCTATCTTAGTGCAAAGCTGTCCTTGCAGCAAGCAGCAATTTCTGAGTATTTTGGATCTTTCAAATCAAAATACTGTGAAGGAAACCTAATATTCATATTTACTTTTGACTGAGTTTTTTTCTTTTTCTTTTCTAATTCAGGTTTATTTATACAAGTGGTTTTTAATTAGAGTGGTTAAAGACTGTCCTGAGAATGGCACCATTGGTGACGGAGAACAGGTAGCAGTTGGAGGCTATACAGCATCAGAGTAAGGGTTCATAGGAAACCTTTTTGGGTTTTAACTTTTCAGTATACATGTTGGTGTGACTTTTCCTTCTTTGATATCATATTCCATATTCAGTTTTATGTCGTTTCCATTGTTACAGTTTACTGGACGTTGACAGATATATAACATCACCTATAGAATCTCGGATAGAAAGATGCAAGCTGAGGACAGTTGACGGACTTGATATTCTTCTGATGGGTACAATAGATGATCAGTGCACTTATGAAAATGGTTTTCCTTTCCAAGTATGGGAAACGATTTAGGCTTCCTCTTTTATTTTGCAGCATTTTGTTCCGATTAGAGAACCTTTGTTCTAACTCATGTTTCATCAGGTAATCCATTTATTCATGCATGGTTTCCCATTTAACTGGAACCATATTGTCAACATATGCAAAGGGCAGCCGAATTCAAACATAGCTCCATTGCTGGCTAGAAAAACGGAAGAATCTGTAAGTAAGGAGTGCCCGGTGGTACAGGTTGATGACACAGGAGCTGGCAAATTAGGTTCACTGGAACCAGAAGAATACTTTTCCAGAGTTGTTTCTCCAAGAGAATCCTCAGTAAGATCTACCAAGAGAGTAAGACATGATTCCCAGCTTTATAGATCATCGAAAGAATCTAAATGTGGCAAGTTAAGCACAGAAAGCAAGCCTAAAATGCATTTTACAGGTGTGGGATCACAGGAGAATTCTAATATTTTGAAAGAATCAGAAGCTAACTTGTGTTTGGGTGCTTCCAGTAAGTCTATAGAAAAAGAAGGTTTAATGCCACATCTCAGGTCATCAGATATGGACATTCATGGACAAATAAACCATAAAGATAAATTGACTGATTTGAGGAGTGAATTAGGGAAGACAAAACCTCTGAACTTCTCTGTATCTCATATAGTAAAAGAACCTGTTCAAAATGACAATAAAATTATGAAAGGTTATTATTTACGAAGAACTAGGGGTACTGAAGAGTTGAAGAAGCAGATGGACAGTGGGACTTCCCTTGATGAAGCCAAATTCATAATAGAAAAAATGAAGTTCAAGGACACCAATGAAAACACTTCTGCCAGGTTCACCAATTCAGAGGATTATGCTGATTGCAGACTTCACAACCAGGAAGTTGAGCAATCACCTCTGACCAATGAGCATTTGGAGCAATCAAGTAATATTTGTAGTCGACTAGGAGAACAAACACAGGAAATTCAGACTCCCATTTCAGAATGTGCCAAGTTAAATACAAAGAAAACCAGTAGCAAGAATGTGTTTTCTCAGGCATCAAGAAACTTATTATGTGATGATGGTACAGTGAAGGATGGTATAGAAAGTAATTCTGATGGTAAAGATACGACTTACAGTAAAAAGTCCCATCAGAAAATTATCCCCACAAGGCCGTTGCATGAAGTATCTAAAATCTACTCTCAGTTTCCATTGGATCCAGATTTTCTAGAATTTGGTAGTAAAAAAACCAGAACTGGGACAGATGGGAAGGCGCAGGCTGAAGAAGACAGTTTGGCAGATGTGGGTTTTGTACAGTTGCAAAAAAATGTTTCATTTCATTCAGCAGAAAGTAAACCCCTTCTGCCTGAAAGCAGTCACAACAACAAAATCATTGGATCTGAGAAAGATGTGAACAAGTCAAAAACAAAGAGAAAAGGAAGAGGTAAAAGAAGAACAACCATAAGGCACACAAATCCATTTCCTGCGGTTTTAGAGGGGCTTGTGTGTGGTGAGAAAATGAAGGATGATGTAAACCTGAAATTTGATGATATTGACACAACTTCAAATGGTGATCCTAACTTGGTAGCTTGTGAAATTGATAATGACATGTTGGCTGAGCATGATACTGAAATTGGTGACAACTGTCTAAAGGAAAATGTTGATGGGGATAAAGGCAGGCTGCAAACTCGAAAACATGGTACATTAGAAAACACTGGCACAGATGGGAAGGCACAGGCTGAAGAAGATGTGAACAAGTCAAAAACAAAGAGAAAAGGAAGAGGTAAAAGAAGAACAACCATAAGGCACACAAATCCATTTCCTGCGGTTTTAGAGGGGCTTGTGTGTGGTGAGAAAATGAAGGATGATGTAAACCTGAAATTTGATGATATTGACACAACTTCAAATGGTGATCCTAACTTGGTAGCTTGTGAAATTGATAATGACACGTTGGCTGAGCATGATACTGAAATTGGTGACAACTGTCTAAAGGAAAATGTTGATGGGGATAAAGGCAGGCTGCAAACTCGAAAACATGGTACATTAGAAAACACTGGCACAGATGGGAAGGCACAGGCTGAAGAAGACAATTTAACAGATTTGGGTTTTGTACAATTGCAGAAGAATGTTTCATTTCATTCTGGACAAACTAAACCCTTACTGCCCGGAAACAGTCACATAAATAACAATGTCATGGGATCTGAGAAAGATGTGAACACGTCAAAAACGAAGAGACGAGGAAGAGGTAAAAGAAGAGCAACTATGAGGCATGCAAAAGCATTTCCTGCAGTGTTGGAGGGGTTTTCATGGGGTGAGAAAATGAGGGATGATGTAAACCTGAAATTTGATGATATTGATGCAACTTCTAATGGTGATCCTAACTTGGTAGCTTGTGAAATTGATCATGACATGCTGGGTGAGCATGATACTGTAACTGGTGACAACTGTCTAAAGAAAAATGTTGATAGGGATAAAGGCAGTCTGCAAACTCAAAAACATGGTACATTAAGAACAGTTGGCTCTCCAACTGGTAAAAAGCAGTATTCACATGCACGGGTAAGTTCTGTATGTTATATAAAGTATGGTTGGTTGAAGTGAGGAATCATTGAATGTTGATCTATATTTTTTTCTTAATAATCTTAATTTCATTGATTGGTTGTGACGTCTGAAGACATTTTCGTGTATACTGTTTTAATTCTTATGCAGATTCCACCCCCGCTGCCTCGTCGAGTACAGACAACACCTGAAGAGGTCTCTAAAGCTTTTGGTTTGAAGACTTCAAGATCTGGTAAAATTTCTGAAAGTTTTCCCTGGAAATTTTAAGGATCTATAAATGCTGTAACACCTTCACAACAAGTATAGGCAAGCATAAGAAACTTGTATTTTATTTCAACAATTTGAAGGAGGGCATGCATTACTATGATAATAAACGTTGATTACATACAGCACATGCAATGATTGTTAAATTTTATATGATGCAAAAGAGCTCTGGCATAAATTTATGCCTTTGACATACCATGAATCTTTACACCGTCCTTTCTAATATTTTTATTAACTATGCAATGTAACACTCAGTTTTTGTTGGGATTGTAGTCCTTTGAAAGTTTGACAACAATGTACGATTAGTATCAAATATATTCATGTCCTGGGAATCTTTCCTAAACTCTTCTAACATGACTTTGCGATATCTCTTGGTCCATAAATGAAGTTTGGTTAGACTGCTTACATTAGTAAGTTGTATGCAGGACGATTGCTTGTACCACCACTAGCTCACTGGTGCAACCAAACGGCCGCCTATGATTTGGTTAGTAGCTTGCTTTCTAATAACATCAAATAACTGATTTAATCCCAATCAGGTTCTGCATATCCCTTTATTCCTCGAGTCTCTATTTTCTGAGTAAAAAAATGTTTTTTTTGAATCATCTTGATAATAGTTGTTTTCAGTGTTTTAATGTTTGGAGATGCTGTTTTTACAATGCTTTTTCGATGTTGTCCACAACTTGCTATTTGAAACAGTGTTGTATATATGTATGAGTAATAAAAGCCAGGTCGGTTGTTTTACAAGTTGATTTTTTTGGCAATCTAGTTTCTATTTGAATTTGTATTAAGTTTTCAAAATGTTTGCATATAATTATGTCAAGAGCCCAATATCATAAATGTTTAGTTTTCTAATGATTTTGTGGCCTTGGTTTTCAATTTGGTAGGTTGAGTAGCTGACTATGGTTTTATTAAATGGTATTTGACATCATCGATTAATGTCTCATTAACATAAAAAATTCAAGAATAATTAGCACATCATGGAAATAAGGATAACCCAATACACTAGCACATCACATAGTAAGATCAACAAAAGTGTTTGGTGGGGGCATCATCCCCAAATATTCACTAGCAGTTGCCTTATAAGGTGCAAAGACATGCCAATAGAAGAGCTGCTATGCAGAATTAACACTTGGAACATGAGATTTAACATTTGTTCAATTTTCACATTCATGTTGTCGAAAGCAAGCATATGGTTTGCAAGACAAGACATGGCACTGGAGAAAGTGTTCAAGCCAATGTTTTGTAACATAATCCTATGTTAATGATAAAATGTTCTTGACACAACCTCTGACAATTGAAAATATAAATAAGTCACATATGCAAAGCACATGACTACAACTTCTTTACTCAGCCCATCACTGACCAACTTGAGAAGAATGTACAATGCCAACCGTAAGATCAACTATAAGGCCATAGCTCAATATGAAGGTCATATTGATAGAGAAATGTTCAAATGCACTGTGTTGTGCAACAATCCATTGAGCTATAAAAAATTAACCTTAGCTCAAAATAAGGTTATTTTAAAACACATTATCATTAACTTTCAAAATGACTATATATCCACCTATTATTTCCTCTACTACACTTTGATCGTTTGAAAGACATAGACTTACAATAAGCTGTACAACAAATGGATGGATTAACACACCAATGAGCTAAGACAATAAAACAAACATAAATGCTATTGATTGTTACTTGTAATAACCCATAGTACTTAGTGATTTCAACTCGTACCTTTTCCCACAATACTGGTGTCTAGGATAGAATCATAAATCATTGATGCTACCAAACCAAGTATCAACGAATCTACTTTTGCACAGCAGAATATAAACAATAGTGAAATCTATTAGTGCACAAAATATACACAACTATGTACTATAACCCAATATTCAGTATATTAATCCAACTGATATAATACAACAATCTAGGGCTCCCATAGCAGGGATAATGGCCCTCAAATATCCACTAGTACAAGAATACAAAATAGAAGATAATCTGATGATCTAGCTGATGTAGTGCACGATCGCAACATATCTTGTACACTTGCAGGTCCTTCGCTTCCATTCTGCAGCACCCTGCCTCTATCAATGCTCTAAGTCCATTTGGCCACTGAATCTCGACTATCCAATCTACTCTCTCGTTGATCGTTCATCCATCAACGTATCAACACATCGAGATTCCCATCGATTTGTTCACAACTCCATTTGTGAACAACTCACAACTGTCCACTGTTGCTCCTCAGCTACTTAGGGACTTCTTCCCACTTTAGTCTTCATGTGCTGCTCCAATGAAAACTAACATAGGGCAGGAGGGCTGCCATCTATCACCATCAAATGTCGCTTCTCCAATAATGAACATGGGCTACAACAATCTGCTATGGCTGGCCAAACATTGAGCTCCAACTACTGCTACTCCTAGTAGCCAAGTGTCCTTCCCTTCACTACACTTAGGGCTTCACACTTGGGCACTTTCATGCTGCCTTCCAACAGACCTCAAATGCCCTATCCAACACAAAACAACATGTCCTTCAGATCTGCTCAACCATCATCAATCTAGAGCTCTAGAGATCTGCCCTTTGTTCTGCAATAGAGGAGCTATTGAAAAAATCTAGGCTCCAATAGACTGTTGTAGCAACTGCCCACTGGTTAGGGCATCCAACTCCTCAAGTTACCCTTCCTCTAGGCTACCAACAAACATAACAAACAACCACCCGATCTGATCCAAATCTAAGATCCAACACCTAGCAACAAATCAACCATAAACATACCTTGCTCACTGTTTTAAGTCTGCTCCTCTATTGTTGACTTCATTCTGGTTAGTGTTGATTTGGGGTAGCATCGGATGTGCTCTAGCCATGAAAATTGGTGGAGAGGCTAAAGCACATGAGATCTCCAGTACCCAGAAATGGTTTGCGCAGATTCTAAATAGTTTTGGAGATATTAAAATAATTAATATTTTCAATGGAGTCCCTAAGTCTAAACTTAGGGAAAATAAAATATTAATGTGAATTAATATAGAACTGTGTTAGAAGGGTCCAAAAGTCATGGATCAAGCCAGAGTTAATCTTAGCCGTTGATTAAGGACTTAATCTCGGCCGTTGAATTGTCAACGAGAAAAGTATAAGAGGAGGCTTGAGGGTCACTTGGAGAACACACCGAGTTGATTAAGATTTCGATTTTCTAGGGCAGGGTTTGATGAGGAAGTCGAAAGAGTGATCAGAGTTGCAGCCGAGGGGCAGTGAATACAGAAGTAGAGTGGCAGAGATAGTACAGGGAGGATCAGCGTAGTAGCTGGGAGAGAGGGACGCAAAGCTAGTTAGAGGTTCACGCAAAGCCAGCCAGGGCTCATGCAGAGGCAGCCAGGGCTCATCGCAGTGCCTCCGAGAGCCAGCGTGGGTGACGCAGAGGCTCTAAGGGCTGACGCAGGGCGAGTTAGGGTGACGCTGGGCCAGAAAGGGCTGACACAGTCCCTAGAGGCTGGCGCTGGGGTTTTCATGGGGCAGATTGGAGCTGGGAGCTGTCGAAGTGTTTATCCGGGGTTTTAGCCGGAATATCTGTCTCCGAAGGAGAAGTACTATTGCTGAGATTATTCTTTGTTGGGTGAGCCGGTTTTGGCACCCAGATTGTATTCTGAAACTGCTTAATAATTAAAACCCTTAGATAGCTCCACCGGTTTTGCCGCATTGGGTTTTTCCAGGGACATTGGTCCAAAAACAATGGTGTCACTTGTGTGCTTGTTTTGTTTCCTTTAGTGTTGAGCACGTACTTGTATTTTTTTTTTTTTTCCAGTATTTACATGGTAAATAACTTGTTAATTAATCAGAACAAGCAGGCAAAAATAAATCAGAAAGTACATGAAGGGTTTTTAATGGGTTAGACTTAGAAATTCCAACAGGGAATCAGAGAGTGGTTGCAGATCACAGGAGGACTGAGGACATCAACCGAGCAAAGCAGCAGCAGCAGAAAACAACTGTCCCGAGAGACAGAAGCTGTTCCTAGTTGAGAAGCAGCAAGGAGGGGGTGACGTAGTGACTGCGTCATCAAGCTTGAGCTGGGAAGAGGATCAGCGTAGTGGCAGAGGGGAGAAGACTCAACCTACACAGTGCCTGGTCATCTTTCTCAGTCAGGAAGGATTGACGCCCATGGCCAAGAGGCGCGAATTTTGTTGGTGCCGGGATTGCGTAGAGCCTAGAAGCTCTAACCTTCAGTTTGCTGTGGCTTAGGAGGTTGTGGGTAAGTTGCAAAGTGAAGCTGGTGGGGTATTGTAGTCAGAACAATACCTAACAGGGCAAGACCAAGGAGGAGGGGGTTGCTACCGAGGATTTCTAGCCAAGAAATCTGGATCAGTGGTGTAGCTGCACTAAGGATCGGAGGGGACATCTCAACATTGGCAGAGGGGTTTCCAGGAGGGAAATCGAGGCTCAGAGGGAGTCACACCGAGAACTTCCATAAGGGAAGTAGAGGAGCAGCGAGATGGCAGTGAACGGGGTAAGAGACTAGGACAGACTGGACGAAGCCTCAAACTTCGTAGTCTCGAAGGCCAGAATCTTATCTGTTCTAGAAAGGAACCGTCTCAAGCAATTCGCCTTAAGGACAATAGTGGTCCCAGTTGACCCGGCTGACAACGATAAGTATGAGGATGCAATGGCGAGGGCCAAGAGCATCATCCTTGATGGGGTCAAGGACCATGTAGTACCACACATTGCCAAGAAGAATACGACAAATGAGATGTGGGAGGCTCTAAAGAAGTTATATCAACATACTTTCGTGCAGAGGAAGATGCCACTAGAAAATCAACTGTGGCCATACCAGATGCAGAAGGGAGAACAGATCGACCCCTTCCTCGATCGATTGAAGGAGATCCGGGATCAACTGACTTCCATAGGAGCCACGCCGGATCAAGAATTGATGGTGAGAACAACCCTAAACGCAGTCTCAGAAGACTAGGAGGTGTTTGTCCAGAGCATACTGGGCAGGGCAACCCTTCCAAATTGGGAGGAAATGTGGGCGGCTCTTCGCCAAGAAGAGATCAGAAGGCTAAGCAAGGCGGGAAGCAGTGACAAGGGGATCAGAATCAAGAAGGAAGAGGAGGATGCTGCCCTAGCATCTGAGGGAAAGCAGGAGAAACGAAAGAAGAAGGACCTCTCCAAGGTCAAATGCTTCAACTGTG
Source organism: Pinus tabuliformis (assembly GCA_031772625.1). Taxonomy (NCBI): domain Eukaryota; kingdom Viridiplantae; phylum Streptophyta; class Pinopsida; order Pinales; family Pinaceae; genus Pinus; species Pinus tabuliformis. The sequence goes on along the minus strand of CM062806.1, from coordinate 418,280,289 downwards.
GGGAACTAGGTCACTATGTGAGCCAGTGTCCAAGGAAGAAGAGCAAGGGAGAGGCTTCCGAGACCAAGGCTGCGCCAGCAAGGGTGGAGAAGGAATTGGAGACAAATGATGACTGTGCCATGAGTGCTCACACGCCACTTGAGCGGAAGTGGGGAGACATCGAGTTGTAGTCAGACAGACTACAAGTGATGAGGGATAGGATCCTTGAGGTACCCAACCTCTTGGATTATACCTTGCTATGGGAGCCCTGAAGAGGAGTAGTAGTACTGGCAGATGTCAGTAGAGATGGATGCGGATGGAGCGACAGAGGGAGATACAGTGCAGGATTCCCAGGACAACATGAGGCAACAATGCAAGATGCATGGAGTTGTTGGAGCAGTGCAGAGGTCAGAGAAGGGGCACTTGTCAGCGATAGAGGGAGTTTCAGCATCGAGGGTGTCTCTAGCCTGACAGAGATATCAGAGTTGGGAGATCAGTTACTTACTTCTCAGTAATTGAGTTGCAGTGGCAGTGCTATGGGCATCATGATGTAGCATGATGAGAGGGGTTGCCGTATGGATGCAACAGTGGTAGTGGCAGGGCCATGGGTAGCAGTACATGATGCAACAGTGCAGAGGATGTTGGGCAGCAGGCCTAGCATCAGCACAAGGACCGATGCCGGATGATCAAGGTGATGCTCAGTGAGGAGTATTACTAGAGCACAGTCCTCGCTAAGAGGGAGTGTTGATTTGGGGTAGCATCGGATGTGCTCTAGCCACGAAAATTGGTGGAGAGACTAAAGCACATGAGATCTCCAATACCCAGAAATGGTTTGGGCAGATTCTAATCAGTTTGGGAGATATTAAAATAATTAATGTTTTTAATGGAGTCCCTAAGTCTAAACTTAGGGAAAATAAAATATTAGTGTGAATTAATATAAAACTATGTTAGAAGGGTCCAAAAGTCACGGATCAAGCCAAAGTTAATCTTAGCCGTTGATTAAGGATTTAATCTCGGCTGTTGAATTGTCAATGAGAAAAGTACAAGAGGAGGCTTAAGGGTCACTTGGAGAACACACCGAGTTGATCAAGATTTCGATTTTTTGGGGCAGAGTTTGCTGAGGAAGTCGAAAGAGTGATCAGAGTTGCAGCTGAGGGGCAGTTGATACAGAAGCAAAGTGGTAGAGATAGTATCGGGAGGATTAGCGTAGTAGCCGGGAGAGAGGGACGTAGAGCCAGGCAGAGGTTCACGCAGAGCCATCCAGGGCTCACGCAGAGGTTGCCAGGAGCTGCACAGTGCCTCAGAGAGCCAGCGTGGGTGATGCAGAGGCTCTAAGAGCTGTTGCAGTGCCTCCGGAGGTTGACGCAGGGTGATCTAGGGTGACGCTGGGCCAGAAAGGGCTGACACAGTACCTAGAGGCTGACGCTAGGGTTTTTGTGGGGCAGATTGGAGCTGGGAGCTGTCAGAGTGCTTATCCGGAGTTTTAGCCAGAATATCTATCTCCGAAGGAGAGGTACTACTGCCGGGATTATTCTCTGTTGGGTGAGTCGGTTTTGGCACCTAGATTGTATTCTGAAACTGCTTAATAATTAAAATCCTCAGTTAGTTGCAACGATTTTCCCGCATTGGGTTTTTTCGGGGACGTTGGTCCAAAAACAACGGTGTCACTTGTGTGCTTGTTTTGTTTCCTTCAGTTGATGATCTGTAATGTGTTGAGCATGTACTTGTATTTATTTTCAGTATTTACATGGTAAATAACTTGTTAATCAATCAAAACAAGTAGGCAGAAGTAAATCAGAAAGTACATGAAGGGTTTCTAACGGGTTAGACTTAAAAATTCCAACAATTAGGGCAAGACACTAGTCATCCTCAACCCATTCCACTACTCAAATTTCTCGCTAATAGATGCGGTTGCCTTTGTTTGAGGCTCTCCTCTAATTCGCTGGCTGTTAAGGCTCCTTCCAGTCCACTATATGACCTTACGACCCTCCAAGCAGAGATCTAGGACTCGGCCTCCCTACTGGCTACTGTATTGGTTTGCAGCCTTGTTACCTAAGATCTACCCACACAAAACACTTCAAAATAGACCCAAACGCACCTTATCTCGCTCGTCCCTGCTACTATATCAATTCGACTCCCAAACAATCACAAAGATGCTTCATCTTGTTGGAAAATCATAAAGGCAAAAGATTTCCTCAAGTTGATAATTACTTGTGATATTCTTATGTTCTTATTAACTTTCTGTGTTCTTCTTTTATCTTTGTTTCATCAAGCAATTATCAAAGTCAAAACATGAATATCAGGGACATCAGATGTAGGCAGACAACCAGGGAAAAACCCCTATATAGGGGAAAACCCAGTCAACAACTCTTCCTTTAGTAATTCATATGACAGTGAGACAACGAAGACCCTAGGCCGACATACCTTCCTCTTCCACCAAGTCAACCCTTCCTCTTTGTAAGTGTCAGCTCTTCAAAGTGCAACTACAATTCAGAACTTCGATCCAATAGTAGAATTTTCAGCCCAACTACTCCATAATTTCGGCCTTCCCAACAATTGTGAAATTTCAGCCTTCTCAGCAATTGCAAAATTTCGGCCTTCCAGTAGAATTCCAGTACTTTGCACATGTGAGATAATAGAGAGAGAAATCGATTTCCCTAGCAAGATGATGACCTTCTTCTCCTTCGTTAGCCCTTGTCTTCTTCTTCCTTGGAATTCAAACCCTTTACTGCAACCAACTATTGCAATTTATTGCAAATTGAACTTGATGAGAGTGTGTGTCAAATGAGGTCGAGTTGCTCCAAGATATAGGCTTTTGGTGAGGTCGAATTACCTTGTTTGAGGTCGACCTGGTGGAGGAGGCCTAAATGACCTATTTTACAATAAAATAATTTTCTTTCTTGACAAATAATTCCCAAGAAGGGTTATTTACAATATGACATGGACAAGGACACTCGCCACAAACCCTAGAGGTCTTCAATGGAGAGTTTGACCTAAAAAAAATTGACCCAAGCATGAAACCCATGTTTTAATAAGTTAATTTATATAATAATAAAATTTCTTTTTTTCTTTCTTTTGATAAATACATTTCATTATGACTCAAGTACAATTATGAAGACTAAACATAGTTACATTCTTCAACACTCCCTCTTAACTAGGGTGGTATTCATAATTTACATATATATACAAGTACATGGAAAATCTCAAAAGCCACAGACTAGATTCCTGACCAGTGTGAAAAATCAGGTTACCCAATTCCTACTGCAGCAAACTGATAATATTTCACCTACTTGTTAAATTACTTGAACAAGTTACTTGTAGTTTTCTACGAAAAATACTGAAATACACACACTCAGCCTACACAAAATAAAATACTGCGGAAACTAAATACTGCAATGGAGAGAAATAAACACACACATCAACATAGTTGCTTTTGGACAATTGCATTGGGAAAACCCAACTTAGGAAAACCGACGCAACAGCTGAGGGTTTTAATTATTATGTAGTAGTAAATCTTAGTACAAATCGTTGGATGCCCATACTGGCTATCCGATACAGAGAAACACTGAAAAAAAGTTAGTGAGAAGAATCTCACATTGATCTGGGAGATCCGACTTGGACCAAAGGCTTGCTGACTGGCCTTACGCTGCCTCTGTGTAGGTTCTGTGTCAACCCTACGCAGATCTGCATCACATTGGTTGGGCTCTGCGTCAATCCCTCTGCTGACCTCCTGCTGTTTGGAAATTCGACCTCTTGGCCCTTCGGTCTCACACCCCGGCTTCTGGCACTGAATCTCGTCTCTCCTAGCTGGAATTCGAACTCCCTCTGAAGCTCTGCGCTGCCTCTCTGAACTGCTCTAAGCCTTCTTTGCTTTGCACTCTCCAGATCTGGAAAACTCTCCTCCGGACTATTATTCCTGCCCCTCACTGCATGTCAATCACTCGATATCACTCCGGCAACACAACGCTGCTATTCTTGAGAAATTTGGTCTCTGATATCTCACTTGATGTGTCCTCCAAGTGCCCATCGAACTCCTTATAATCTCTCGTTGGAGCTCCAACGACTAAGATCAAAACATAATCAAGGGATAAGATTAGCTGGGAGTTGATCCTGATCTTCTTCTACAAAATTCACACTTGATTTAGTTACTACCCTTTAATTAACCAGAATTCCTAAGTTTAGATTTAGGGAACCATTTAAAAAAGTTAATTATTTTAATTAAACCATCTCTAGGTGGAATTTTCCCAAACGATTTCTGGGAATTGGAGAATGCATGTGTCTTAGCCTTTTTGCCAAATCTCGAGGCAAGAGCACATTCGATGCTACAGAATTAAACACTCCCTCTTAGTGAGGAGTGTGCTCTAGTGCTCCAACCCACTGAAAAATCACTCTATCTCTACACCATCTCCTGTTGCGCTGTTGATGTCTGGCTCTACTGCCCACCAATTGTTGCACAAATATGATATGAGCTGCATCTGTGCTGCTGTGGACCTTGCTGAACTGTTGTCAACTACTGCATCTACACTGCAACTCTCTCTCCATCTGCTGCTACTGCAATTGCAACATATGCAATGGAAAAACATCCAAAATATTGAACTGGCTGTGTTCAATATGATGCATTTGTCGTCCGAGATTTAACTGCTTCTAGCCTCTGCATTGTCACTGAAGCCTCTACGCTGTTGCTGACTCTGCACTGTGCCATTTGCATTGCTACCAACTCTTCTCTGGCTGCTCAGTATCTGAACACTACTAGCCACTACATCTGTCACTCTGGCACCTGATGGCACCAACTGTCACCTGTCCATCTTGCTACTGCTGACTATGGGCTCCTGCAGCAAAGTCTTGATCCAAGTGGTGGACTCCTTAAGGATCCTGCCCATCCTGTAGCTCTCTGAGGCTACAACTCTAGATCACCCCACCTCACCCTTGGAGGCATCTCGACAATCATGGCAAACTCTTCCTCCAGCCTAGAGGAAAGCCTGTCAATATTAGCGGATGCAACTTGCTGATCCTGCTTCTCCTCCTTGTCCCTTTTTCTGAGAGGACACTGAGTGCTGTAGTGGCCCATCTCACCACACCTGAAGCACTTAATATTGGAAATGTCCTTCTTCCTCCCGTGTTGCTCCTGCTGCCCCTTAAATGCGAGGGCCATGTCCTCCTCTTCCTTCACGACCTTCGTCCCACTGTTGCTACTACCACTGATTGTGGCCTTAACCAGATCACACCTCATCTCATCCTAATGTAGATCAACCCATACACGTTCCCAATCTGGCAGGTGTTCTTTGCCTAGGATGCTTTGGACAAACACTTGCCAATCTTCAGAAACGCTATTCAACGCTAATTGAACAAACTCTGTAGGTTGGGGCCCTGACCCTACTGAAGCTAGTTGATCCCGGACTTCCTGAAGCCTCTTAAGGAAGGGGTCTATTCGCTCCCCTTTCTGCGTCTTCGGGTGTCTCAACTTCTCTTCTAAGTACATCTTCCGCTGCTTGGAAGATCCTTCATATAACGTGGCTAAGTCTTCCCACATCTGCGGGCAGTATCCTAGCTGGCTATATGGGATCTACATGATCTCGAACCCCGTCAAGAATGATCCTCTTAGTCGTCGCCATTTCAGCCTTGTACTTCTTAAGTAGATTAGCATTGGCGGGCACAACTACCACACTATTTACATACATCTTGAGGTCGTGCTCATCTAGAAGGCAAGAAATCCTAGCCTTCCAGATCGCATAGTTGGAGGCTTTGTCTAGCCGATCTTGATCTCTCAATCCTGCTAATGCTATCTCTCTAGAAAAAGTTGAATTGCTCCCTCTTCTTGTATGTGCAACTACTGCCTAGCTATTTGCACTCCCTTCTGAAGTGAGAAATCTTGCACACAACTACTATTGCTCTCCTAGAAAAATTCAGACTTCTTGGCTGGAAGTCCTCTGAGAAAGAAACAACGCTGCGTCCTAGCTGAAGATCTGCTATGCAAGGAAACAACGTTGCTCCTTTCTACCTCTAGAAAGCTTCGATCTGGAGAATCGAATTTCTTTGTCGACTTACTCAGAGAAATCGATCTCACTGAAAACTTCGACCTCTTTGGCCCAAGGACTGCGTTGCCTTCTGGGGTTTCAAATTGCTGCTCTATAGTAAATTTGAACTCCCTCTTCCTTTCTGCTCTGAGCTCTCTTGCTCACGACCTGTGCTCTGATACCATGTGAAAAATCGGGTTACCCGATTCCTACCGCAACAAACTGATAATATTTCACCTACTTGTTAAATTACTTGAACAAGTTACTTGCAGTTTTCTACGGAAAATACTGAAATACATACACTGCAGCATACATAAAATAAAATATTGCGGAAACTAAATACTGCACTTGAGTGAAATAAACGCACACATCAACACAATTGTTTTTGTACAATGTCCCATGAAAAACCCGACTTGGGAAAACCAGTGCAACAACTGAGGGTTTTAATTATTATGCAGTAGTAAATCTGAGTACAAATTGTTGGATGCTCAAACTGGCTATTTGGTACAGAGAAATACTGGCAAAAAGTTAGTGAGAAGAATCTCACACTGATCTGGGAGATCTGACTCTGATTAGGTGCTTGCTGACTGGCCCCATGCTACCTCTATGCAACTTTTGCATCAACCCTATGCAGATTTGTGTCACACTGGCTGGAGTTTGCATCAATCCCTTTGCTGACCTTTTGCTGTCTGGAAATTCGACCTCCTGGTCCTCCGGTCTCACACCCCGGTTCTAGCAATGAATCTCGTCTCTCCCAGTTGGATTTCGAACTCCCTCTGAAGCTCTGTGCTGCCTCTGTGTGGCACTGTGCTGCCTCTCTGAACTACTCTAAGCCTTCTCTGCTTTGCACTCTATGGATCTGGAAGCCTCTCCTCCAGACTACTATGCTTGCCCCTCACTGCATGAAGATCACTTGATCTCTCTCCGGCAACACAACACTGCTACTCTTGAGAAATTCGATCTCTGACCTCTCACTCGATGTCTTCCAAGTGGCCATCGAACTCCTTATAATCTCTTGTTGGAGTTCCAATGGCCAAGATTAAAACATAATCAAGGGCTAAGATTAATTAGGAGTTGATCCTCGTCTTCTTCTAGAAGATTCACACTTGATTGAATTAATACCCTTTAACTAACCGGATTTCCTAAGGTTAGACTTAGGTAACCATTTAAAAAAGTTAATTATTTTAATTAATTTATCTCTAGGTGGAATTTTCCCAAACGATTTCTGGGTATTGGAGAATGCATGTGTCTTAGCATCTCTGCAAAATCTCGAGGCAAGAGCACATCCAATGCTACAGAAATCAACAACTAGGGAAATCTATCCGGGTGGGACTAAGATGGACTAAAGCTTTCAACCACTATAGGTACTATCAGGCTTACTTACTAACCATCAACCCAGGGATCTAGGTGTGTAATGCAAGGTTAGAGCTCTATGACCAACGCCACCCTCCCTACTTCAGAATCTAGACATTAGACACATTGATGTACTCCCAAGCATTTTGTATTACACACGATGCCTCAACATTCTCGATTATTCAAATCGGTAACATCACATCTCTCTCGATCAAACAGATCGATAACATCAAATAAATCAAGCATGCTTATAGACTAAATTACAAGTCCAAACATGCTTCCAAAACTTCAACCTTTTAAGGAGAGATTTACCTGTACAGACACAACCCCAATCAGTAACAAACTTTCAAATACACATAAGTAAACACAAACCTTCGGGGTCTTCAATCATCTTGATGCCACTTATATCAAGTTATTCATATGCAACTAGTCAAAAGCTTTTCTTCTTTAATTTCTTCAGCAACACCAAGACATCCTCAATATACATTCTCCAATTTCTTCTTCAAGGTATCCACCATGACTATCATAATATGCCCTCCCTCTCAACTTGGGAGATATATCCTTTCTTTTATCCAGGCTCCCTCTTAACTTAGGGAGATCAACTACTTTCTATAACATCAAAAAGTCTTTCATGGCTTCATTTCTTCTTATCAAAGCTTTCTTTATCGTGCTTATACAAACATCTTCATTATCTTGAAGATTGTGTACTTGCAAAACTTTAATAGCAAGTACAACCAAATATATATAGAAGCATGAAGTTAACTATATCAGAATCATGTTAATACAATAATGGAAGCATTAATGTTTAGACATCAAATACCTAAACTATGTTAGATTCATAATCAGCAAGAGACATATTTACATGCTTCAACTTCTTGCTAGGGCTTTGTTATAAACCTTAGATCACATCATTAAACTTAATGTAACTCAATCAAGATATCAGTCTCAATATTACTATTAGAGATGTGACAAACTCTACTATGATATATTGCAAATCCTAGAATCCATCTTTAAGACATTAAGCCTTAGATATCAACAATCAAAACCAATCATAGCTTAATCTAAGGTTTCATATGACCAACTTCTACTAGGGCTTTGTTACAAACCCTAGAATTTACAAATTATCATCAACAATTTGGTTTGCATATATACATATCTAGGATTTCATAATCATGTAAAAGCATATCAATATTTATTAGGTAAACCTCAGACACAAATATCAATACATTAAAGTTAGGCAATCTTGATCAGGCTAGGGTTTTGATTAGATAGACAAACATACACCTAGGGTTTCATTCCTAGGAGCTTCCTTTAGATATTGTAAGGGTTTTGCTCACCCTAATTTGCCAAAAACCTAAAGGTCTATGAATACACAACAAACCCTAAAGGACTAGGGTTTCTATAATAGTACTTAAACATCAAAAGAATAGTATTTTCTAGATTTCATCAATAACCCTAATTAGAATAGGGTTTCATAACTAGTTTAGGGTTTTATAGTGAACCTTTTAGGGTTCCACAATGATGATTTAATGAGGGTAGATTTAATCTAATGATTAATCACCCTAACAAGAATCTTTGTGATTCAAAGGTCCTAGACATAACGATGTTAGTAATGTAAAGCAAATTTTAAAAAAGAATGAATATACCTTTATTATGAAGAGAACAAAGCTTATGGTCTAAGACATACCTTTGAGTTGTTTCTTTAACAAACCTTGTAGGACATCAATTCTTGAAGAGCTTTCTTGGCAACGAAACTTTTATCATGCTTCAAGCTTGTCCTTTGAGGTCTCCTTCATAACCATTGAGTATTTCAGAGGGCTTTCCTAAACAAGGAAAATATGAAAAGAAATGTTATTAGCATATAACACAAACATATCTTGATAAGAGAGGGAAACCAAACATAAAAGAAAATACAAGGAGTAAGATACTTATATTTGGTAAAATGGTGAGGGCTCCCTCTTAATCCAATCTTGAGGGATACCTATAACTTTATCAAAACAATTCAAAAATGTTCTACCAAAGCATGTTAGACCTACAAGTACTAGAAATCAAAACATAAAGGAAAACAATTCAAAATTTAGAATAGAAGACTAAGAGAGATGAGAGAGAGAGGACTTAGTAGTGTAAGTCCTTGATTTCCGATTCTTCAGTCTTGTTCTTCTTTGGTGAACCTTCCTTGGCAATATTTGCTTGATCCCTATCTCTTCTTTTATTCCTTGGATTCTCAGGACAATTGTTTCTATAATGACCCATTTTGTGACAATTGTAACATTCAATCTTGGATAGGTCTATATGCTTCCTTGGTCCTTTGAACTTCTTGAAGCTTCCCTTATTCTTGTGATGATCGAAATAGGCTTTTGAGATGTTCTCCTATTCATTTGCTTTTTTGCTTACTAATGATATTTTGATTTCTTCTTGACTACATGGATTCCATAATTGTTCGAATGTAGGAGTATCCTTCCAACTATTGATCCCTGATGCAAAAGCACTCCAAGATGTTGGTAATCCTAGAAGGGTAGTAATCACGAGCTCCTTTTCAGGTACTCTTTGATCTATAGCCTGGAGTTAATCTATGATTCTAGCTATTATTACAAAGAAGGATGCCACAATATCATCTTTTGTCATCTTTATAGTTCTTAGTTCATTCTTGAGGCTTGCAATTTGACCAATGTTCTTGATTGTGAATAATTTTGATAGGGTTGTTGAAGAAAGTGTAACTAGGTTCGGTCTTCATCATGACATGATCTTTGTAAATGATGAAATAAAGGAAATAAAATTATCTTTATATGCCTTGTTACATGGGTTTCATGAGCAAGAGGTTTATTTGTTACTGGCTCCCATTGAGATCCTTAGGATTTGTTATTGAGTCAAAGAGTCATTGTCATGTATGAAGAGCTCTTTTTGAGCATATGTAAAATATATATGAGTCAACCTAGTGTCTAGAAAAGCCCTGCAAAAAGACAAGCACAGTCCTCTTGATGTCAGCTTGTAAAAAGAATTAAATACATTCATGTCGGTTCACTTGAAATTACACATCTCTTCATGAATACAAGTCGGCTTATTATGGAGACGAAACTACTATATATACCCTGCTGATCTTCGCATAAGAACAAGACAGTAACTCAGATTCCTCTGTAATTCTCGGATGGGTATAGTGGAGTGCAGGAAACTCGGATGCCTCTGAAATCTCGTGGGTACAATGAGGTGCATAATTCGGGTTTGTTGTATAATTCAGATGGGTATAATGAGGTACAAAATTCGGATGGAAAGCATCTCTGTGCTTTTCGGATGTGCACCACAAGGATGAAGTCTCGGGATCCTCATAACCATGATGATCACAAGCTCGGTGTAGTTGTGATGATGAAGATCCCAGTGCAGGAGGAGGACACAGTCACAATCTTGGCACAATTGAGATGAGAAGGATTACAATGATCCCACAATAATACACTCTCGGCATACTAGACATAGTCATGATCTCGTCATTGTGGTAATCATGGTCTCGGTCAATAGTCATGATGAAGATCTCGATGCAACTATATATGCATATCTCAGTATAAAGATCTCATTATTATGATGAAGATCTCAGTGGTGTAGCGATGATGCAACAATGATCTCAGTGCAGCAATGGTGCGACTGTAAATGATCTCGGTGGTACAATAGAGACGACCTCAGTGTTGTAGCAAAGATGATGATCTCAGCAGTGACAAAGAAGAGGATTGGCGTCTTGGTCTTGGAGTGGCCTAATATGTCAAGGGTCATAGTCTTGGTATTCGTCAATTGGAGTCTCTATAAGAAGAATTTTGTGTGGGTTTTCCTCTCAAAGAGTGAGAGGTTTTGGCCCTGGCAGAAAGCCAACATCTTGTGTTCTTGTCTCTTTGTTTTGGTAACTATTTGATGAACTAAGAAGACACACTCTAATATTTAAGATTGTGCTAATAAGAAAAAATAAAAACACCTTACAAATAGTTATCATGACTAGAAGAATCTTATTAACCTACATTGGGCTAGATTCTTAAAAATGGTATCAGAGCTAAGGTTTTGAAGTCAAAGGAAGGGCAACAAAGAGACAAATTTCAAGGATCAAGCTTCAAGAAAGACATCAAAGCAGGTTGAAGGATAACAAAGAAAAGGGATCAAGGTCTACATTGAAGGATCAAGCCCTAGATCAAGGAAGTAGTCTACAACAGCAAGAGCTTTTGTTTCCGAAGTCATCATCAAAAGACCACCAAGATCCTCATCAAGTTGTCTACAAAGCAAGGTAGCTCAAAGGACCTCAAAATGAAGATCACATCATCTTGGAAAAGGTTGAAACCCTAGAAGTTGTCCTGATCTACAAAATAAGGCAAAGCATATTGAAGGCGGGGAGGCATTGTCATCTTCAAGGTTATAATCAAGCAAGGATCATTTCCTTGCCCTAGAAGAAGATCATTTGAAGAAGTAGCAAATCATCCTCATCAAGAGAAGCAACCTTTTCTATTGAAGAAAGGATTTTTCATCTGAAAGAAGATCATTCAAGAGGAGGCTCTAATACATCTTCTTCACCCATCATCAAAGTGATCAAGTAGAAGAGTTCATCTTCACTTGTCAAGTAAGTATATTTCATTTTATAATAAAGTTTGGTTAAATGACTTAGTGTTTGCAAGGAGATCTATAAATCGGTTGGGTCATCAAGATTCCTTGTATAAGAAAGGAGGATAGATATAGTCCCTGGAAGAGAAGTCATTGATATTTATGGAAAAGTCTCTGAAGGTCAAACATTGTTTGAATGCATCAAGGGACTTGTAGGATTCTTATGAAATCATTCAAAGGTCCTCTCATTCCTATGTAGCTTAAAAGGAGACATAAAAGAGATATATGAAATGTTAGAAGACATACTCTCTGAAATGCTGTGAAGAAGTTCATATCACTTAAATCCGATTGAAGGTATCAAAGGATGAAGGAATATCTTCATAAGATCTCAATTGGGAGACTTGAGAGAGATGATAAGAAGATGATTGTCATTGATACATTAACCGATAAGCAAGGTAACAAATGTCCATAGACAAGGAAGTTACATCATTCAACTTGTGGTGTCTATGCTAGATAGAAAAAGTCAAGTTGAAGGTAAAAGTGTTGAAGCTAAAGGACTCAAACATTTGCAGAAAAGGGAAGTTTGGTCCTCAAACAAAGACAAAACAATGTTATGGAAAGATTATGAAAAGAAAGCTCATATTACTGGAAAGATGGAGGGAGCTGAAGAAAAGGGCCTAGGAAAGAAGGAGTAACAAATCTCTACTATGAGTGAGATGGTATCCCTCACAAAAGGTTCCTACCATAATCTTCTAAATCTTGTGTTATAGATATGACCATGATAATAAGACGCATCGTGGCATCATGGAAGCATTAGAAAAAAAGAGCTCATGACATCACCATGGGAATCATGAAGGACATAATCTATGGTAGTCAAATATGAAGGATAGAGCTCTTGGGAACCTCATTGGACAATGAAGAAAAAAGAAGAAGTCATCTAGGACAAGACTCGTCATACATCAAGTCAAAAAGAAAACATCTGCTAGATGGGGATATGCAAGATCCTCCAGATTCTCTGATGAAATCCTCATCGAAGGGATCACTAATCTAGAGAGGAAGCAAGTGTTTCATCAAGAACTCCAACTTATGGAATTCAGGGGATGATGATATGATGAAGTAGATCAAGGGATTGAAGATCTTTTCAATAAAGGAAACTACTGGAAGAAGCCTAGATGACCTAAAGGTAAAGTGAGGTATGTATGCTTGTGTTTAATATTATAATGTCATGTCGTATGGTTGTAGGTAACATGGATCATTACTTCTCTCTTGAGAAGCATGATCAAAAGAAAAAGGATCTCCTCCTCTGAAAGGATGCAGGAAGGCATAAGTCACACTATATGAAATGACTACAATTAAGAAATTTGAGTGAAAGCTCCTGGAAATGGAATGTGTGAGGAAAGAATCGATTGTGAGATATGAAACCCTGATAAAGGTGATCAACATCCAAAAGACCAAGAAGACTTGACTAGAAGATCTCCCCGAAAGATATGAAGACTCTGATGGAAGTCTGAAAAAGATGGATACCCTTGACAATGGATAACTTTGGAAGTTGTGTCAACATGTATGCGGGATGCTGATACCTATAGGAAGATGTCATAATGAAGAGCCATCTCGTAAGGTACTATTTGAATTAATGTTATGTTTTGATTTCTTGAATAAATCTGGATGAGTTCATGCAGGGCTACTGGAACAAATGTTGTAAGTACAAGTACAACTAGCATCTATGCGATGGATGGAAATTCTTGACAAAAAGCATGATGAGGAAGAAGTAGCCATACGACGAAGGTTCCAGATATGTATCAAGAAGGCTACTTTCCATGAAGAAAGGAATGACATGACAAACCAAGAAGGAAAGTGATCGATGGCTAATGCCCTATAAGGAAGAAGCTTGATTGAATTTCATGACATCAAGGAAGGAAATTGATCAAGTAGCTGAAGGACCCACGAAGAAGAAGCTGTTGATGAAAAGGAGAGTCCCTAGTTAAGAGGGAGCTCTGATAAGTCCCTCGAAGCTGTTGATGAAAAGGAGAGTCCCTAGTTAAGAGGGAGCTCTGATAAGTCCCTAATTGAGAGGGAGCTTGGGCAAGTTCTTGGTCAGAGGGAATTTGGGTACATTCCTTTATTGGAATGGGCATATCTTCCCTAGTTGAGAGGGAGAGATAGACACAACATTCTTGTCTTCAATTGGGAAGAAAGAATGGAAGGATTGGGTAATCATCTGGCATCTGATGCTCTTTGAGGATGTGTAGGGCATCGAAGATAAGAGTAGGCAAGAGACCGATATTCTTTGAGGGTTGGGAACCCAAGATAAGAATAGTCCTAGAAGGTCATACTCAGTGAACACTCGGGTGGGTTTGTACCTTGAGAGACAATGATGAAGGTGTCTATAGTCATTGGTCTCGCCAACATTGTGCTTTGATATGATGAGAGATAGAGCTGTCAGTCAAGGCCTTGGAAACAATGTTGGTTACTATGATGCTATACAAATGGGTTACCAATTCGATTCTTCTTATGAGAAATTCTTCAGATTTAGAATGACCAAGTACCATTATGAATACCTCCCTAGTTAAGAGGGAGTGTTGAAGAAAGTGTAACTAGGTTCGGTCTTCCTAATGACATGATCTTTGTAAATGACGAAATAAAAGAAATAAAATTATTTTTATATGCCTTGCTACATGGGTTTCATGAGCAAGAGGTTTATTTGTTAGTGGCTCCCATTGAGAGCCTTAGGATTTATTATTGAGTCAAAGAGTCAATGTCATGTATGAAGAGCTCTTCTTGAGCATATGTAAAATATATATGAGTCAACCTAGTTTTGTTATTGAGTCAAAGAGTCAATGTCATGTATGAAGAGCTCTTTTTGAGCATATGTAAAATATATATGAGTCAACCTAGTGTCTAGAAAATTCCTCCAAAAAGGCAAGCACATTCCTCTTGATGTCGGCCTAACAAAAATTTTAAATACACTCATGTTGGCTCACTTGAAATAACACATCTCTTCATGAATACAAGTCGGTTTATTATGGAGACGAAACTACTATATATACCCTACTGATCTTTGCATAAGAATAGGACAATAACTCAGATTCCTCTATAATTTTTGGATGGGTATATTGGAGTGCAGGAAACTCGGATGCCTCTGAAATCTCGTGGGTAATTACAATGGGTACAATGAGGTACAAAATTTGGATTCCCTATATAATTCGAATTGGTACAATGAGGTACAAAATTTGGATGGAAAGCATCTTTGTGCTTTTGGGATGGGCACCACAGGGATGAAGTCTTGACATCCTTACAACCATGATGATCACAGTCTCGGTGTAGTTGTGATGATGAAGATCCTAGAGCAGGAGGAGGACACAATTACAATCTCGACACAGTTGAGATGTGAAGGATTACAATGATCCCACAGTAGTACTCTCTTGGCATACTAGATATAGTCATGATCTCGTCATTGTGGTAATCATGGTCTCGGTCATAGTCATGATGAAGATCTCGGTGAAGCTATATATATATATATATATCTCAGTATAAAGAACTCATTATTATGATGAAGATCTCGGTGGTGCAACAATGATCTCAGTACAGCAAGGTGCAACAATGATGCACTAGTAGATGATCTTGGTGGTACAATAGAGATGGCCTCAGTGTTGCAACAATGATGATGATCTCCGCAGTGACAAAGAAGAGAATTGGTGTCTTGGTCTTGGAGTGGCCTAATAGGTCAAGGGTCATGGTTTTGGTATTCGTCAATTGGAATCTCTATAAGAGGAATTTTGTGCGGGCTTTCCTCTCAAAGAGTGAGAGGCTTTGGCCCTGGAAGAAAGCCAACATCTTTTGTTCTTGTCTCTTTGCGTTGGTAACTATTTGATGAACTAAAAAAAAACTCTAATATTTAAGATTGTGCTAATAAGAAAAATTAAAAACATCTCACAAATAGTTATCATGACTAGAAGAATCTTATTAACCTACATTGCCCTAGATTGTTCAACAAGGGTCTCATACATTTCTTGAGCGGAATCTATGTTGGATATATATGGAATGAGGTTATCCTTTATTCTAGAATCCATCCACTATTAGGCTCATTGCCAATATATCTGTTTCTCTAAACTTTGCTTTCTCTACTTTACTTAATTCATCTGTAGGATTTTTGACTTTTCCTTTGACTAGATCCAAAAATTTATTATTTTCGAGGATGAGATCTATCCTCTTTTTCCATGCCCCTAGTAGTTGGAGGTTCCTTCTAGTTTGTTTTCTCCCTTCAATGAGGTAGACATGGTTCTTGAAGATAGTAGGCTTATCCCCTTATATGATCTTTTCTTGATGACTTTTATTTAACTTCTTAAGACTCCTTACTCTCCTTTCACTAGATCTTCAGGCTACCTTTTTTTCCTTCTTCACCTTAGCTCTGATACCATGTTGGAGAATCAAAAAGGCAGAAAAATTTCCTTAAGTTGATAATTACTTGTGATTTTCTTATGTTCTTATTAACTTTCTTGTGTTCTTCTTTTATCTTTGTTTCATCAAGCAATTATCAAAGTCAAAACATGAAGATCATGGACACCAGATGCAGGCGGATAACCAGGGCAAATCCCCTATATAGGGGAAAACCGAGTCGACAACTCTTCCTTCAGTAATTCATATGACAGTGAAACAACCAAGACCCTAGACCAACAGACCTTCCTCCTCCACCAAGTCAGCCCTTCCTCTTTGTAAGTGTCAACCCTTCAAAGTGCAACTACAATTCAGAACTTCGATTTAGCAGCATAATTTTTGGCTCAACTACAAAATTTTGGCCTTCCCAACAATTGCAGAATTTCGACCTTTCAGCAGAACTCCAGTACTTCGCATGTGTGAGATAATAGAGAGAGAAATCGACTTCCCTAGCTAGATGATGACCTTCTTCTCCTTCGTTAGCCCTTGCCTTCTTCTTCCTTGGAATTCAAACCCTTCACTGCAACCAACTATTGCAATTTACTGCAAATCTGTTAATTTTAGATAACAATGGTATGTTCTATGCCTTAGTACAATTTACTTCAATGTTCCTTATCAGCCCAATGACAATTTCCAATTATTTCCAGTAGCAATCACATTAACTTAAACACATTGACAGTAAATGCAAATACAAGCCAAGACAAGAGGGCACAAGATGTGGCGATGCCAGTGAAAAACCCCAATGTGGGGAAACCCTTTGTGTAAATCTTCTTATTATTCTTCAATAGTTCAGCAGAGAGAGAGAGTACAAATATAAAAAAAACTTGCCCAAAATAGTCTTGTCAAATCAGCTGTCAACAACAGTGAACTACAACTCTAACTAGAAAGTCATCGTTGGTCAAAGTAGCTCCAAAATGTCCTCCAAGCAGCTCGGTCAACAACAGATAAATTCGGCCTTCCAAGAGGGTCAAATTCATCCCAAAACAGTTCGGTCAAACTAGTCAAAGGAGAGAAAGCACTGCTGTAAATTCTGCGGTCAAACCTGAAGTCAAACCGCTCAAACTGTCCTAATCACCTCAGTTTTTGTGCCAAAGAATGCGACCTCCGAAAATTGAAAATTTGCCCAAGAAAACACAGTCAACGCTGGTCAAAGGAGCTTGGTCAATGCTGTTCTGTTTTCCTGAAATTCGGCCAACAAACAAACCCAAAAATTCGTCCTCCTTTCACATGTGCGAAGTAGAGAAGGCTGCCTCCAAGTTGTACAAACTAATCAAGAGAGGAGAGAGAGAGATATGTGATGAGATAAGTGATGTCCAAATGAAGAGAGAGGTCACTCCTATTTATACACTTTGTTGAGGGTGAGGAGACACATCTGTTGGGCTTATGACCTTACATTTGATTGAGGCCGACCTTGACAATTAGTGCATGAGGGAGAATAAATTCAAAACTCCATTTCTGCTTGTTAGAATGAGATGATCTTCATATCAAAATTGGACCTCTCGAAAAAGGAATCCAATGCAATAATCATCTCCATCATATGAGCTGTCCTAAGGTGGAATTTGGTCCTAGTTTCCAATTTTAACACTCCCTCTCCACTAGGGAGAATTCCACCTGCCAATCCATCTGTCATCATGTCGTCCGATCATCCTGTACCATCCCTGTCATCACTGCCCTGCTCAACTCTGCTGAACCATGAAGTAATAATGAAGAATAAGTGATCGAGAGTGAGTCATAAGATCATACCACTCTCCACTGACAAAAGTCAATCTTGATTATAGATCAAGTTGTTGAACACCATGCATCCTAGTCATAGGGAGTACGACAGTACATGATGCGTCCATCGGTAGTGCTATGGTCCCAATCATCTTTTCCCAATTCTTTGGCTAGATGAGAGGTACTTCCCATGAGTCCCAGACTCCATTGGTAGGATGTGTGCTGTGGCATCGACAGGACAAGGTGAACCACTCATCCTGTTCATATGCCATACGAGAAGGTGAACCACTCACCCTACATGCATGTGTCCGGGTAGGGGAAGGTGAACCACTCACCCTACACAGATGCCAACCATAATGGGGTATCACAGGGGAAGGTGATCCACTCACCCTACACACATGCCAACCATAATGGGGTATCACAGGGGAAGGTGAACCACTCACTCTACACACATGTCAAACATAATGGGGTATCACAGGGGAAGGTGAACCACTCACCCTATGGACGCTCATAGCTCCAAGAAGTACCCCAAGCACCCAGGAGCTCCCAAAGCCCTATGTCCAACTCATGCGGGATCCTCATAGGGAGGGTCGTTCCAAGATTGCAAGTCTCTCTCAGAAGGTTAAGAATTTGACCTTCCCCAAAGGTTTTGTGAGAATGTTTGTGACTTGGTCATCTGTTCTAATGTGTTGGAGCCTTATTGCTCCTCATTGTACCATAACCCAGATAAAGTGGTGCCTGATATTAGTGTGCTTGGAGTGGTTGTGGAACACAGGATTCTCTGATAGGCAAATCCCACTCTGGTTGTCGCACAAGATCACGGTGGTATCCAACATGTGTTGAAATTTCTAAGTCTATTCGTTAGAAATTTAATCTGTATTCTTCTAGTTTATTTCTTCTACTTGTTAAATTTGAACGAGCTATTTAAAACATATAAATAACGAAATAAACACAATACAATCTCAACATCTACAAATTATCAGTTGAAAGAAAACAAACACACAAGTGACACTGTTATTTTTGGACAAATGTCCCCGGAAAAACCCAATGCGGGAAAAACGGTGCAGCTATTCTAAGGGTTTATTATTATGCAGTATTTCCTTGAGTACAAATGGGTGCCAAACTGGCTCACTCGATAGAGAATAATAATTGGCAGCAATACCTCTCTATTCAGAAACAATTATTTAGAAAAGCTGTCCCACGCAACCCTCTCCAGCGACTATGAAGCACTGCGTTGGCCCTTCTGGCCTCTGTGTCAGCGCCAAACCCCTCTGCATCAGCCCTCTGAGGCACTGCGCAACCTCTGGAACCCTCTGCGTCACTCTAGCTGCCCTCTGTGTGGATGACGCAGTCCCTCCGGCCTCTGCGTTGTCTCTGCTGAGCTTTGTGTGGCCTGCTCTGGTTGCTACTTCTGGCTCTTTGCCTCTGCGCTGGTCTCTTGGCACTGTCTTTGCCTCTCTGTCCAGTACTCACTGCCTCTCGCTGCTGATCACTAATTCGACTTTGCTTCGCAACCTTGCTCTAGCAAAACGAATGATTGATCACTCTGGTGTGTTCTCCAACTGACCCTCAAGCCTCCTCTTATACTTTTCTCGTTGGTCCATCAACGACTGAGATTAAATCTCTAATCAATGACTAATATTAGATTTGGCTTGATCCATGACTTTTGGACCCTTCTAACATAGTTTTATATTAATACCCATTAATATTTAATTTTTCCTAAGTTTAGACTTAGGAACTCCATTAAAAGTATTAATTATTTTAATATCTCCCAAACTGTTTAGAATCTGCCCAAACCATTTCTGGGTCTTGGAGATCTCATGTGCTATAGCCTCTCCACCAATTTTCATGGCTAGAGCACATTCGATGCTACCCCAAATCAACAACATGTGCTCAAATAGCTCATTGAAGAGCTTCCTCAACCAAACATTTTCACAATAGGTCATACTCGCAACAATATATTCGGCCTTGGCGATGATTAAAGCAACCAATTTCTACTTCCTGCTCATCCATGATATTGAAGCAGATCCCAAAGAGAAGCAACACCCAGACGTGCTCTTACGATCCACCACACTGACATCCCAGTCAACATCTGAATATCCATGCAGCCTCAAGTTCCCGACAGTGTATCTCAGTCCATGGTGGATTGTGCCTTAGAGATATCTCAAGAGATTCTTAGCAGCAATCTAATGAATGCGATGAGGATCGACCATAAATTGACTCAACATGTTCACAATGAAGCATATGTCAGGACGAGAGTTGACCAAGAACATTAGGGCCCCTACAAGTTGACAATACTCAGAAGGGTTTGCTAATTCGGGCCCTATTACCCACCACTTCGTGGGTGATATCCCCTGGAGAATTTTTTCTCCATGATGAACCTCAGCCGGCAGCCAACAGCCCCTTGCGGCCTTCTACTAGCTTGTTGTGCCATTTCTCTGGCACCTGAGCCAACGATGTGGTCCCTTACCCACCTGTATTGATCGTATGTTTGAAGGTGGGCCTCCCGAATC
Source organism: Pinus tabuliformis (assembly GCA_031772625.1). Lineage (NCBI taxonomy): Eukaryota > Viridiplantae > Streptophyta > Pinopsida > Pinales > Pinaceae > Pinus > Pinus tabuliformis. The sequence goes on along the minus strand of CM062806.1, from coordinate 418,259,714 downwards.
TAAAGGTATATCTTGTCATTTGGCAATTGAGTATTGGGTTTACTTATCATGGATACTTTTGGGTATGGATTAATGGGGAGATTTGGTGAAAAAAGTGGGCTTAGTTTGTGCTCTTGTCCCCTTGATCTCTTTTGGATGTTACCTTTGGATCTTAGTCCCGTGGGATCTCCTTATTTACCATTTGGTTCTAGGGTGGTACTACTTGGGAAGCCCTGACTTTGGGTGCGTGGTCCTGCTCCTTTATCCGCACATATTACTCCCTTTCCATTCACTATACTCCATTCATCATTTCTCCCCCTTGGGTCTACATTTCCATTCTGGGTCTACATAGGGCCAGCCTCCCTACCCCTTGCCCCCACCTTGGGTCAGGCCTAGAATGATACAACAAAAGTTGAAGCAGTAAAAGAAAAAGAAAAAAGCATAATTGGCCACATTTAACAGGAAATTGTACCACATACTGCAAAAGATGGTCGAGATAGAAATAATTAGCACATGGACAAAAGCTAATACGTGAGCTCTACCCAAATCCATGGTCATCACCCTGGTTCCAGAGGCCCTAGATGAGCCTCCTTTATCATTCAGGAACCTATGATTATCCCAACCCTTGGAAGGAAATGAACAACCCTACCTAGAAGGGGGTAATTGCTGCTATATCTTACACATCATGCTCTTTTCCTTTGAGCCCCGAGTAATTAATCAAAGAAAATTTATAAAAGGCAAAAGGAATATAAAGAAGGGTGGAAAAATCAAGTCCGGGGCACCTCGTGTACCACGATTGCTCCCTCCTACACATTACATACCCAGGTATGGGCTTCCCCTTATCTAGCTACCCCTATGCCCCATTATGTGGTCTAGGGTTGCCCCTCTCATTATCTACTCCATTCCACCTATTTATCACGTGCCACCCTCATTAGAGGAATGTACCTTAGACATACTATCCCCTTTAAGGGAGGAAACCACCTAATAAGGTACTTGGTTAACCCCCTTTGGAGCTCGGAGACACTGGCACATGCCAAAACCCACTACGGAAAGGAATGCCATTATGAAGTGCCCACTTTGTTATCCATGATTTGTAAATTCTTTTACCGAATTATTTTAATGACTGGTTGTACTAGAAGACTAGGTGATGCATTGGATCTTATGCAGAATTACAGGTGGTTTCCATTTGGGTTTGGTCTCCCTATACAGGATCCTAACCCCCAGAGGTCTACATTGGCACATATAGGGTGTTCATAGAGAGCCATTGGTCTCCATAGTAGCAGACAACACTCCATGGATTTTCATCAATGCTCAGAGACTACCAACGATCTACTTTTGGGCTAAGTCACCTGACACGGGGATTCGTAGGATTCAGGCTTCGTAGTGTCAGATTCAGACACGTTGATTCCCCGGAACAGGACACGTAGGATTCGTTATATATTATTTTATTATATATATATATATTAAAAATTAGATATTTCTTACACAAGTTTTAACTAATGATACAAATTTATTGATTTCAAACATAGATCTTCATCTATAGCATGCATAGTACATAAAAAATTCAAATACATGTCAGTGGTCACATAAATCATTATTCATAATATATATATATATTAAAAATTAGATATTTCTTACACAAATTTTAATTAATGATACAAATTTATTGATTTCAAACATAGATCTTCATCTATAGCATGCATAGTACATAAAAAATTCAAATACATGTCAGTGGTCACATAAATCATGATTCATAATTCATAAACGAAAGACAACTTACAACTACAATCTAGTGAATCTCCTTGCCAAACATTCTATCCTTCAATTAGTCTCCACTAGCTGGTAGTGCAAAGTGGTCCTTAATCTATTAACAATGCCCTGCCCCAAAAATCTTCAAAATACAGAAGGTGAGCCTCACTGAATTCCAGTTTGATTGGAAACATTAATCAACACACAATGCACAAAATAGAATTGTTTGGATAAAGGGCAACCCAAACTGAAGATATACTTCCATTAATCTTTACTGTCTAGTAATGCAATCTAGCTCTTAATGTGAATTAACAATGCCCTGACAAAAATTCAAAAGACAAAAAGCAAGCCCAACAGAATTCCAATGTGACTGGAAACATTAACGAACACAAAGTGCACAATATCTAGAAATGTTTGGATGAGAAACAAACCCAAACCAGGCGATTAATTTCTAGTATCCATCTCATTTTGTTTATGCATAAAAAGATTGATGCACATAATATACCAGAGCTTTTACTCTAGACAAGATGATGGCATCCAAACAGTGTTTCGCTGATAGGTCTAGTTTATTTATGTATTAGTTCATGTGTATAGTAACTCATTACAAACAGTATCCCGCATCATTAATCAGAGGCTTAGAACGAGCTTTACTAGGAAACCAGACAAGAAAAATACTTGCAAACAACTCAAACAATGCAAATACAAATGACAAACAGCGTGAAAGAATAGAAGAAATGCGTGCTTTTTAACCCGCGGGAGGCACTTTTCTGGGATACGAATCCTAAAATCGGGATTCGCTGAGCATGTATGGGATTCGTATAGGATTCGTACGAATCCTAGTCGGACTCGTCGAATCCGGTTTTGGGATACGATTTTCCAGCGAATCGTATCGGATACGCGGGATTCAGATTCGCCGGGGTATATCAACGAATCTGGTTACTTAGCTTTTGGGATGGTGGTGATATGCTTGGTACATTATGCCCAACAACCCCCCACTAGGGCCCCACACATTTGGCAGGTGCCCCATGACTTGTACGATGTGATGGCTGCACTCATTCTACCACTCAGATCCTTGCGGAGGATCTACAAGCATTTCTGATTTATATGGAGATCCATGGGGTCATTTATGTGCCTTCAGACCCACTGGGAGCACCACAAATCTACTACTTGGAGAACAATGGGCCACCCCCTTGCCCATCATATTCTGAGGAATTTATTCCTCAGTATGGCACTTTAGGATATTATTAGGCCTTTGGAAGGCCCCATGACATGTACATATTATTATTTGGCCCCTTGTGAGGCTTATTTTTACACTTGAGCTAGTTTGGTGGGCTTGTCACCAATAGGGGTTTTATTTGCACAATATTTTATCATTAGGGGCTAATGCAGACCCATAGGATAGTTCAAACTCCTTAGGAGGCTATATATTGATGTTAGATACATTCATTGGATCATCCCTTGATTTGGGATCTCTCTAATCATAGAGAATTTCACATTTTTTTCTTGGAGGGTATTTTTTTGGAGATGGATGAATTTTGATGCATGGATTTGGGCCATTTCTCTTGTCTTGGAGCTTTGTTTTGCAAATGAAATGTTGGTTGGATATACTCTATAACGTTGTAAGTAAATTTAAACGTTGTTACTCTTGTTGCCGCATACTCCTAAAATTAGGGCTTGTTGCCGCATAATTGAAATGTGGAATTGAGCATGTTTTAGCTAATTTAATGTATGGGCTAATGTTATATGAATGAAATGTCCTAGAGATTATTTATCTTGATAACCTTGCATCATTTGCTTTGAAGTATAAATGCTTGCAGGTCACTTTTCTTTTCTTTCTCTTAACATTGGATGAAGCTGACTTTCCGGGCCTCCTTGATCAAGAAACCAGGTTCTTACTCATCATCGTCCTTGACTCCATATCCCCAAGTGAATTAGGCACTAATCCCTAAAAAGGGTGATGACCCTCTTCACCTTTTTCACCTTTTATCACTTTTTCCTAGGTCTAGCCTTCAAAGGTCACCTAGGGCATCAATTTCCCGGGAATTAACCTAAGGAAAAACTTCGATATCCTACAAGCTATTGCTTTGGTGGGTCCCCTCCATCTCCTCCAAATTTGAGGTAATTTTAACGGTGGAATCTCCGAGAATCCCAAGCCCTAGCTCTAGGATTGAATTTTGCCTAGGCATCCCCAAGGCTAGACCTTGACAGGATCAATTCAACCTTTTGAAGTAAATGTTCTTGTTTGGCCCTTTCCTTTCACCTTGTCCAAGATAGAAACATCATTGGTTACCACATTCCATCCCCGAACCTGAACTGGGTCCACTTGGCCTCGTGTGGTCCCACTTCTCAATAAAGATTATTTGTTAAGGACCATTTGGGAATCCAACTTTCCCAAGGATTATAGGGTTGATAACCTCGTCTATAAGCCTATTCCTTCTCCCTTAACCCTCCAATCCTCACCCCTTACCCTTGGAGAACCAAGTCCCTTGCTTAAAGAGCAAGCAAGTTCCATTCTTCACTTCATCCTTGGGAAAGGGTTTCTAGGGTCATTTCTCACCTGTCCATTTACATGTAGTCTACAAGTGATCCCTACACTACCGGGACTCCTCCCATTGATGAAAGTCCGAAAAGAGCAGGGAGACTTAATTGTGGTGACAGTGGGCTAAGCTTCCACCGTTGCCCTTGACCTAGCAGGTCCCCTCTTAGGAACCCCTTTTAGGTCCGTGCTAGTTTGTGCAGTAACAGGTCCAACAACACTTCCACATAGCTTCTTAAAGTTGAGTTCCATTAGAGCAATCACAGACTTGCAGTCCACCATCCCACATCTCCCAAGTAGCTTCACAATGAATTTTCCTTGAGAAAAGAAAATCTCACCTGGCTTTTTCTAGACCTCCAGCCCTAGGAAGTAATGCATCAGTCCTAGGTCTTGCATCTCGAATTCGGAAGATAACTTCCTCTTGCATTGATGAATGAGAGGGTCATCACCTGTCAGAAAGAGATCATCCACATAAAGGACCAGAATGAGAGGCTCGTCCTTTTCAACTTTCAAGTATAAGTTCGGGTTAGCATCACTCCTTGTAAATCCAAGCTTCATAAGGTAGCTATCAATCCTTTCATACCAAGCCCTAGGGGCTTGTTTCAACCCATAGAGGGATTTCTTCAACCTACATACAAGTGTCTCATGATCTTGAACTTCGAACCCCTCGGGTTGTTCCATATAGACTTTCTCTTTAAGCGAGCCATGTCAAAAGGCAGTTTTGACATCCACCTGGTGAAGGCTCCATCCTTGCGAGGCGACAAGGGCTATGATCGAACGAATGATGGTATATCAGGAAACTGGTGCAAATATCTCATGATAGTCTACTCCTTCCTTTTGAGAGATGCCTCGAGCAACAAATTTGGCCTTAAACTTTCAGCACTCCCATCATCTCCATGCTTGATCTTGTAGAGCCATTTTGAAGTGACCACTGACTTGTCCTTGGGTCTAGGAACCACATCCCAGACATCATTCTTCATGATCGACTCATACTCCTCATTCATCGCATCCTTCCAAACTTGGTGTTTCACGGCTTCTTCGAATGTGCAAGGCTCTGATTGTACAATGGTACTCATGGCAGCTAAATACCGTTGCTACCTATTTGGCTTCTTGCTTTCACAAAATGTCCCTCTCGGTGCAATGAGTTCTCAACATCTTCAAGAGTATCTTTGAGCCAAAAAGGTCTTTTTCTAAAAGTAGTGGGCTTAGTAGGAGGTGGACCAATGGGATCCATTGGACCTTCAACATCGGGCATCCGTTCATCAAACGGAGGTTCGTCTTGCTTTTCTGCATCAACATCATCATTGTCCTTCCTAGGGGTAGGAATATCTCAGATCTTTCTAAGAGCAGAATCTTCATCGAAAGTGACATCATGACTTAATTCCACTTCCCTTTGACCAGACACATAGATTTTATATACCTTTGAAGTTTCACTGTAGCCCACAAACATTCCTTTCTTCCTAGATGCATCTAGTTTGTTTCTTTTCTCTTTCGCCACATGAAAATATATGGAACAACCAAAAATTCTAAAATGAGAAACATCAGGTTTCTTACCGGTAAAAACTTCTTCTGGTGTCTTGAAGTACAATGCTTGACGTGGGCATCGGTTTTGAACACACACAAAGGTGTTGGCAACTTTGCCCCATAAGAACTTCGGTAGACCTTGGTCATGAAGCATGGCATTGGTGGCTTCTATGATATTAGAATTCTTCCTTTTGGCAACACCATTTTGTTCAGGAGTATATGCAATAGTGGTCTCCCCCTTAATGCCAAATTCTCTACAATAGTCTTTGAGTTCATTTGACTCATTTGGTACCATTATCGGTTCTCAATATTTTGATCTTCTTCCCTGTTTGATTCTCGACGAAGGCTTTGAAAGAGTGGAACCATTTGAACACTTCATCCTTCTTCTTTAAGAAATAGATCCATGTTTTGCGAGAGAAGTCATCCACAAAAATGGCATAGTACAAATATCCACCCAAAGATGTCACGAGCAACATACCTGATAGATCATAATGGACCAATTGAAGAATATCAGTGGTTTGAGATTACTTGAGGGGAATGGTCCCCTTGTATGTTTTCTAGCTTCACATCCCTGACAAACACCTTCATGATCTAAGTTGAATTCGGGCATACCTGTAACCATCTTCCTTGCATTAGGGAAGGCTTTGAAATGAAGGTGAGCAAATCTCCGGTGCCATAATTCGGATTGAAGAGAAGTATCACAAGTCATTTCTCCCAACAGACTTCCTCCAACTTGATAGAGACCTTCAACCCTGAATCTAAGAGTGAATGCATCTTTTGGGTTCCTTTGCCAAACACAAACCTTCCCATCAATGAATTGTACCTTGAAGTTGAAACTTTTATCTTCCACTGCAAAAATAGAGACCAATTTGTTTTTCAGATTAGGTAAATATAGTACTTCATGTTGAAATTTGGTACTGGAGGATAGGTGGTTCCCTAAGGCTTTGATCTTTGGCCTAGGGAAAAGTGTCCAAAAGAATTTAATTTTTTTCTTAAAGTGACTATAATTTTTATAAAGTCAAATCTAATTTAAAAGTGACTTTAAGTGATAAAGTTACTAAAGTCTAATTTTGAAGTGACTTTAATAAAGTCAATGTAAAATTAGAAAGGAAAGGAAAAGTGACTTTGGAAATAAATGACTAAGTGGGTCTTTATTAAAGTGGGGTGAATTAAAAAATAGAAAGTGAGATTTAAATGAGCATTTAATCTCAGTTCTAGATCTCAATCTATTTTAGCCATTGGGTTTAGGGATCACCCAAAAGTCACCTAGGGTTAGATTAAAGGAGGAAAATGAGGAAAAGGTCATTCATTCTTTCATGAGCAGATTGAGAGAGAGAGAGCAAGAGAGCAAGGGAGATTTCTGGACAGGGAGGAGAAGGAGGCAGCAGCATGGCACACATTCCAAGGCAGCGTTTTAGCAAATCCATACAGCTGAGTGAGCACACAGTGAAAGATAGATATTGGGCATGATTTTCTAGAAATCCGTACAGCAAGTGCGCAGAAATCGAGGAGCAGAAATCTGTACAACAAGTGGCTGTACCTTGGCACGCAAATCGAGGCAAATTCGTACAACTGGATTGCTGGTTTTTTCTGCACGCAAATCGAGGAAATCCGTACAACGTATTTAATGGCAGCTTGCACGCTTTTCTAGGAGGCTGTACAACATTTATTGCTATTCTGTTTTGCTGTTGGCAAGTTTTCCAGTTGGCTGTGAGGCACGGAAAACGAGATAAGTTGTAAAATTTGCTTGCTGATTTTTTTGTTGAATATTTCTCACTGTAAAAAGCATTTTCTAGAAATAAGAAAGAGCTCTCGAACTGGTTTTCCCAAGAGTTGTAGGGGGTTTTTCCAAGGTCACCTTGACCAAAAATCACTGTGTTTAAATGAGTTAAATCGCTGTTTGTATGTGCTGATTTTTATATTTCTGCATTTTCCAGCATTCTGTAAAATTTCCAGAATTTGTGTTTTCAACAAAATTTATTTTCCAGTTGTTGAATGTATGGATATGGGAAAAGGCATTTAACTATTTTGGAGAAATAAGGTGAAACTAAAAACCGGGGTGGGAAATGAGAAATTTTTACATGGTATTGGAGCTTGAGTGCTAAAGTGCAGTTTGGGACAGCAAGGAGGAAAATTACAGTCTGCTGATTTTTCACTCAGAAAATTCCAGCAAGCTTATTTTTCACAAACAACAGTTTTATCTTTACTACAACAGTGCTATTTTTTAGTTTTAGGACAACAGGATGTCATTGGGATTGAGGGTGCAGGATAGGCTGGATGGGCATACAAATTACAACGTTTGGAAGGAGAGAATGCAGAGTATCTTTGAGGGGGCAGAAGTCTGGGACATCATGGTGCATACCACAAAAAACCCTGTTGTTGTGCCTACTGATGCTATTCAGTTCGCTGAGTATAATAAAAAGAACAACAAGGGTAAGAGACTGATTCTAGACGGAGTCAAAGACTATTGCATTCCTCATGTGAGAGGAAAGAGAAATGCCCATGAGATGTGTACAACATTGTCCAATCTCTACCAGAGTACCTATGAGAACCGGAAAATGGTCCTGAAGGAGAAGCTGAAGACCATTAAGATGGGCAATGATAGTGCAGCTGTATATCTCACAAAGATTACTAATGTGAGAGATGAGTTGGCAGCAGTTGGAGAGGACATTCCACCCACTGAGTTGGTGCGGATTGCAGTGAATGGCCTCCCCCGTTCATGGATGAACTTTGCTAATGGGGTTTGTGCACGTGAGACCCTTCCCACATGGGAGAGGTTTTGGGATGATTGCATTCAGACAGAGATCAGGAAAGGTCAGCTTGGGTCAACCAAGCCAGTTGAGTAGGATGAGGATGTAGCACTGTTGGCAGGAGGCAAGAAAGGCAGAGGGAAGAAGCAGGCTTCCACAAGCAATGGTGGGGGCAAAGGCAAAGGTAAAGGTAAACAGGGTAACGCACAAAAGGACTATTCCAAGGTGAAGTGTTGGAATTGTCAAAAAATGGGACACTATGCAGTTGTGTGTCCAGAGAAGAAGAAGAAGAAGGGGAAGAACCAGAGCGTGGTAGCTTCAGCAGAGGTTGAGGACTTTGCAGTTCGTTTTGACCGAGAGTTTGGGTTCACTGTGTATGAGTCCTCTAGTGCAGGATCACCTGCCACACAGGTTCAGAGGGAGCATGCTTTTCCCTCGATTAGCGGAGCATCTTCGGGTATCTAGTATGTGGAAAGTGGGGCTTGACGTCACATGGCAGGACTCCGTGAGTATTTCTCAGAGCTTTCAGAGAGTGGCACTGATATAGAGGTAGTACTCGGTGATGACAGAGTTGTTAGAGCAGTCGCTGTGGGGACACTGACATTTTAGAGGGAGTCCAAACCTCACTTGAAGGTGTTAGATGTTCTTTATGTGCCAGGGATGAGGAAGAACCTCATATCCGTCTCAACTTTGGAGGACAGAGGATATGAGGTACTGTTAGGGGAGGACAGGTGTTGATGTATCCCAGGGGCACTCCAGTTGATTAAGTTAGAGTGATAGGTGTACGCCATGCAAAGGTGTACAAGTTTGCATTCCAGTCCCTTTTGGCATTGAGCAGTAGTACCGACAGCAGAGCTAGCAGTTCTGAGCTGTGTGAGATTTGGCACCGCAGGATGGGACATATGTATCATGGACCCTTGAGGACCTTGCGGGAGATCACTACAGGTGTGCTAGATTTCAGTACTGATCACTTTGATACTTGCAGAGGATGTGCGATGGGCAAGTTTGCCAAATCCCCTTTCCCAGCAGTGACAACAGAGTGATTGTGATACTTGATTTGATTCATTCCGATGTGAACGGTGGGATGTCTCATGTTTCCTTGAGTGGATATGAGTACTATGTTTTATTCATTGATGATCACTCCAGGAGGACCTGGATTTATTTCTTGAAGACCAAGAGTGAGGTCTTCAAGCGGTTTCAGGAGTTTAGAGCTCTTGTGGAGACACAGACAGGTCGGAAGATCAAGTCCCTGAGGTCGGACAATGGGGGAGAGTACACCCTTGGAGAGTTTGTTGAATATTGTGCGGAGGCAGGCATTAAGAGGGAGTTCACTGTTCCTTACAACCCCCAGCAGAACGGGGTTGCGGAGAGGAAGAACAGATCCATCGTAGGGGCTACCAAAGCCATGTTACATGATCAGGGGTTGCCATTGTTCTTGTGGGCAGAGGCCTGCAACACAACTATTTGTTTGCAGAATAGGAGTCCGCATTGTGCCTTGGGGCACATGACTCCGGAGGAGGCTTTTTCTGGGAAGAAGCCTGATATTGGTCATTTTCGTATTTTTGGATGCATTACATACTCCTACATACCCAAGGAGAAGAGGACCAAACTAAAGCCCACCGCAGAGAAGGGTATCTTTGTGGGCTACAGTGAGACCTCAAAGGCCTTTCAGATTTACATTCCTGCACAAAGGAAAGTTGTTGTCAGGCGGGATGTGAAGTTCGAGGAGGACAGGGCCTTTAGGAGGTCACGAGAGTTAGAGTATCTGGATCAGCCAGACCCTTAGCAGCAATTGAGTCAGTCGCAGGGATCTAGTGGGCAGGAATCAGGAGGATCAGGAGGTACATCTATGAGGATGTCAGGTCCGTCAGTGAGCAGTGGCTCCCCGAGCCAAAGGGGTGGTGCTCTGGGCAGCATGCAGAGCAGTTCACAGAGTAGTTCACTAGGGAGTCCACTGATGGACAGTTCACACGGTACCTCAACTTCTACAGGTTCAGGTGCAGGCAGGAGGACAACAGACAGACAGTCAGGAGTTCAGGCTCCTGATGATGATGATGAGGAGGAGTTTCATTCTCCAATGGGAGAAGTGCGCTCAGGGAAGAGGAAGCCCAAGTGGCTTCAAGACACCTTGAGAGATGCCACATCTGTTGCTGAGCCTAAGAGGCCGGTCAGAGAGAGTAGACCACCTGAGAGGTTTTGTAGCTATATGGCAATGGCTACCAACATCCTTGACTCTGAGCCTTCTAGCTATGAGGAGGCAGCTAGCCAGCAGGTCTGGAGAGAGGCCATGCAGGAGGAGTATTCTTCTATCACGAAGAATGATGTTTGGGAGGTGGTGCCGAGGCCTGAGGGAAAATCCGTGGTTACTTCCAAATGGCTTTACAAGGTAAAGCATGCTGCAGATGGCATCATTAAGAAATTCAAAGCGAGGTTTGTGGCTAGAGGGTTCTCCCAGGTAGAGGGAGTTGATTATGAGGAGACCTTCGCTTCCGTGGCTCGATATACTTTGATCCGCTCCACTATATCGATAGCAGCAGAGATGGGTTGGAAGATCCGCCAGATGGATGTGAAGACTGCATTTCTCAATGGCTTCATACAGGAGGAGGTGTACATTGAGCAGCCACAGGGCTTTGAGGTGCATGGGAAGGAGTCCCATCTGTGCAGACTGAAGAAGGCCCTTTATGGCCTGAAGCAAGCTCACAGAGCTTGGTACTCCAGGATAGATACATACTTGCAGGGGATGGGTTTCACAAAGAGTGAGGCAGATCCGAAGCTTTACTTTATTGTGATTGGTGAGGAGCCTCTCATTCTGGTGCTGTATGTGGATGACTTGGTCATTACAGGTGCAGAGAGACTCATAGAGCACTGCAAGAGAGATCTTGCGGCGGAGTTTGAGATGAAGGACATCGGCTTGATGCATTACTTTTTGGGTTTGGAGGTGTGGCAGGAGGAGGGGCATTCCTTCCTGGGGCAAAGGAAGTATATTGTGGACATCCTTGGCAGATTCCACATGGAGGATTGTAAACCCATGTTGACACCGATGATTACCAACTGGAAGAAGCTTCATGCTTCGGATTCCGAGTTGGTGGATCCCACATTGTACAGGCAGCTGATTGGTTCCTTGATGTATTTGGTCAACACTAGACCAGATATTTGTTTTGCAGTCAACACGATGAGTCAGTTTATGTGTGAGCCTAGGAAGGTTCACTGGGTGGCTACAAAACACATTTTGCAGTACTTGCAGGGGACAATGGATTATGGTTTGGACTACAGGCAGGGGGATGGAGTGAGATTGGCAGGTTATACTGATTCTGATTGGGCAGGTTGTGCTTCTGATAGGAAGAGCACTTCAGGGTGCTGTTTTGGGTTGGGTTCAGCAGTAGTGTCATGGTTCAGCCGGAAGCAGCAGTCAATAGCATTGAGTTCAGCGGAAGCAGAGTATATGGCAACCAGTCTAGCTAGTTGTGAGGCCATCTGGCTTCGCAAGATGTTGTTTGGCTTATTTGGTCAGCCGTTGAGACCTTTAGTGATTTACTGTGATAATCAGAGTTGCATTAAACTCACGGAGAATCCAGTATTTCATGACGGGTCAAAGCATATCGGGATCAAATATCATTTCATCAGAGACTGTGTTCAGAAGGGCGCTGTGAAGCTTGAGTATATTCCCACTGATGAGCAGGTTGCAGATATTTTTACCAAAGCCTTACCACGGGGCAAGCATGACTACTTCAGAGACAAGATGGGTGTGGTGAGGAACACCTTCCTCGGTAAGAGGGAGTGTTGAAATTTGGTACCGAGGACAGGTGGTTCCCTAAGGCTTTGATCTTTGGCCTAGGGAAAAGTGTCCAAAAGAATTTAATTTTTCTCTTAAAGTGACTTTATAATTTTTATAAAGTCAAATCTAATTTAAAAGTGACTTTAAGTGATAAAGTTACTAAAGTCTAATTTTAAAGTGACTTTAATAAAGTGAATGTAAAATTGGAAAGGAAAAGTGACTTTGGAAATAAATGACTAAGTGGGTCTTTATTAAAGTGGGGTGAATTAAAAAATAGAAAGTGAGATTTAAATGAGCATTTAATCTCAGCCCTAGATCTCAATCTCTTTCAGCCATTGGATTTAGGGATCACTCAAAAGTCACCTAGGGTTAGATTAAAAGAGGAAAATGAGGAAAAGGTCATTCATTTTTTCATGAGTAGATTGAGAGAAAGAGCAAGAGAGCAAGGGAGATTTCTGGACAGGGAGGAGAAGGAGGCCGCAGCTTGGCACACATTCCAAGGCAGCATTTTAGCAAATCCGTACAGCTGAGTGATCACACAGTGAAAAACAGATATTGGGCACGATTTTCTAGAAATCCGTACAACAAGTGCACAGAAATCGAGGAGCAGAAATCAGTACAGCAAGTGGCTGTACCTTGGCACACAAATCGAGGTAAATTCGTACAGTTGGATTGTTGGTTTTTTCTGCACGCAAATCGAGGAAATCCATACAACGTATTTGATGGCAGCTTTCACGCTTTTCTAGGAGGCCGTACAACATTTACTGCTGTTCTGTTTTGCTGTTGGCAAGTTTTCCTGTTGGCTGTGAGGCACGGAAAACGAGATAAGTTGTAAAATTTGCTCTTTGATTTTATTGCTGAATATTTCTCACTGTAAAAAGCATTTTCCAGAAATAAGAAAGAGCTCTCGAACTGGTTTTCCCCAAGAGTTGTAGGGGGTTTTTCCAGGGTCACCTTGACCAAAAATCATTGTGTTTAAATGAGTTAAATGACTGTTTGTATGTGCTGATTTTTATATTTCTGCATTTTCCAGCATTCTGTAAAATTTCCAGAATTTGTGTTTTCAGCAAAATTTATTTTCCAGTTGTTGAATGTATGGATATGGGAAAGGGCATTTAACTATTTTGGAGAAATAAGGTGAAACTGAAAACCGGGGTGGGAAATGAGAAATTTTTACACTTCTTGTAAATGAAGAGTTTGACATTGATTTAAGTGGAGAGTAACAGTCCTAATTCCTTTCATGGGATAAGTGGCATTATCCCCAAGTATAATCTCCATATTCGTTTTCTTTTCAATCAAGTTTGAGAGAGCCTCTTTGTACCCAGTGAAGTGCCTTGAGGCACCACTATCAATGAACCAATGATCCAATGTATCCGGAGGAGAGGCAGTGGTGAGGGCAGAAATAAGATAAAATTCTTTTGCTTTACAACATTAACTTCTTCATACCTGAAATTTCTCGACCGCTTGGGAGGACGACCATTTCCATTTCGAGCAGCGGGAGCATTCCTCTTTCCTTTGTTGTTGAACCTATTGTTCCATTGTTTTCCATTGCCTTTGTAGTTGTTATTATTGTTGTCATCATCTCTTGGAGTATCCTTCTTGTGAGGACACTCTCTAGCGAAGTGGCCAAACTTGTTACAATTGAAGCATCTTCCTTTTCTTCCTTCTTTGAATCTTGGCTTGAACCCTTGACCTTGATTTCTTGAACCAACATTGTTCTTCCTCTTAGAATGAACGAAGAAAGTGACATGATTGCTTCCATTTGAAGGTTTGTCTCTTTCCATCATACTTATTTATTCTTGAGTGCATTTAGGCAATAATTCATCAAATCCGAGAATCCTGCCATTGTTGACGATGGTAGTGTTGAACACATCCCATTCTCTTGTAAGGCCTCCATGTGCAATAAGAGTAAGCTCCCTATCACCAATGACTTCTCCAATAGATAGGAGATCATTCTTAATCTCGGTAATCCTCATGAAGTAGGATTGGATGGATTATCCTCTATCCATCTTGATGTCTTTCAACTTGTTCTTGAGAAAGAGAACTTAATTTGCATTATTTACTTTGAACATCCCATCCAACTTGTCATACATATCCTTAGATGTTTCCAAATCAAAAGTGTAGGCAACCAAAGGCTTGTGAATAGAATGAACAATAATTTTCTTAGCTTTAACCTCACCTTTTTTGTACTTTGTTTCTGCACTAGCGGATGCATTTGAAGGAGGCTCCACTACTCTTCCTTTGACCAACATCAAATCTAGAGACATTTGCCATGCATGATATTTGGATTTGTCCTTAAACTTGTCCTCGGATTTGAAGTAAGATGTAGTCATCATTGGGACTAGTTCCAAGTGCTTGTCCAACAACTTCCCTTAGTGATTGCTTTTCCTCACTCTTGCTTGGGCTTTGTCTTCACCTGAGCTTTGATACCATGTTAATTTTAGATAACAATGGTATGTTCTATGCTTCAGTACAATTTACTTCAATGTTCCTTATCAACCCAATGACAATTTCCAATTATTTCCAGTAGCAATCACATTAAGTTAAACACATTGACAGTAAATGCAGTAGAACATAAAACATGTGCATAAGATAAGCCAAGACCAGAGGACACAAGATGTGGCGGATGCCAGGGAAAAACCCCAATGTGAAGATCCCCTTTGATCAAATCTTCTTATTATTCTTCAATAGTTCAACAGAGAGAGAGTACAAATATCAAATTAACCTGCCCAAAACAGTCCTGTCAAATTAGTAGTAACAACAGTCAACTGTGGCCATAACCAGAAAATCAACAATGGTCAAAGCAGCTCCAAAATGTCCTCCAAGCAGCTCGGTCAACAACAGACAAATTCAGCCTTGCAACAGGGTCAAAGTCAACCCAAAACAGTTCAGTCAAACCAGTGAAAGGAGAGAGAAAACACTGCTATAAATTATGCAGTCAAATTTGAATTCAACGCTGAAGTCAAACCTGTCAAACTGTCCTAATCGCCTCGGTTTCTATGCCAAAGAGTGCGGCCTACAAAAAAATTGAAATTCTGCCCAAGAAAACGTAGTGAATGCTGGTCAAAGGAGCCTTGGTCAACGCTTTTCCATTTTCCTGAAATTCGGCCAGCAAGCAAACCCAGAAATTCGTCCTCCTTTCACACGTGCGAAGTAGAGAAGGCTGCCTCCAAGTTGTACGAACCAATCAAGAGAGGGGAGAGAGAGATATGTGATGAGATGAGGGTGAGGAGACACATCTGTTGGGCTTATGAGCCTACATTTGATTGAGGCCAACCTTGACAATTAGTGCATGAGGGAGAATAAATTCAAAATTCCATTTTTGCTTATCAGAATGAGATGATCTTTATATCAAAAGTGGACCTCTCGGAAAGAGGAATCCAATGCAATAATCATCTCCATCATATGAGCTGTCTTAAGGTGGAATTTGGCCCTAGT
The DNA here is from genome assembly GCA_031772625.1 of Pinus tabuliformis. Lineage (NCBI taxonomy): Eukaryota > Viridiplantae > Streptophyta > Pinopsida > Pinales > Pinaceae > Pinus > Pinus tabuliformis. The sequence goes on along the minus strand of CM062806.1, from coordinate 418,243,963 downwards.
TGCCAATTTTAACAAAATCAAACTTGATGAGAGTGTGTGTCAAATGAGGTTGAGTTGCTCCAATATATAGGCTTTTGGTGAGGTCGAATTACCCTGTTTGAGGCCGACGTGGTGGAGGAGGCCTAAATGACTTATTTTACAATAAAATATTTTTCTTTCTTGACAAATAATTCCCTGGAAGGGTTCATTACAATATAAAATGGACAAAGACGCTTGACACAAACCCTAGAGGTCTTCAATGGAGATCTTGACTTAAGAATAATTGACCCAAGCATGAAACCCATGCTTTAATAAGTCAATTTATATAAATTAAAATTTCTTTTTCTTTCTTTTGATAAATACATTTCATTATGACTCAAGTACAATTATGAAGACCGAACCTAGTTACATTCTTCAACACATCTAGCCCTCTTATCTTCGCTGGAATCTGCCTCTTAGATTTGCGGCCCAAACAAAGATTTCCTGAGTGCGAGTTGCTCTTGTGTTGCTCACTTGGATGGTGTAAAATGAGCTCTCAATCACCTTGTATCTATACTAAACAGAAGGGCTCCATCAAACCACACATGTGGGTTTGACAACTTGTCACAAGGCCTCTAATCACCTAGTTGACCTTTAACCAAACTCACTCATTAACTTCAAAAATTCATATCTCATGATAGACAACTCAAGTTTGAGTGATTTTAGTTGCTCCTGGTTGCTTTCAGGGTCCTCTGTCAACTCAAATCATCACATGTTCAAACCTTCTCACTGATTCACACCCACACACTTGGGTGCAAAACCCACACCTTGGGTTCCAAGCCAAAAAAGCACTTTTGTGGTGCTCTTACCTCCAAACCCTAGACCCTAGGGCTTGGAGTACCTTCGAAGCTACCCAAAATCAACATCCAACGCTACATGATCAATGTTTATTCATGAGTTAAGATAAATAGTGGGGCAATATGTAGGTTCAATTATAGCAAATAATACAGAGAAACAATTTAGTGCCTCTTATGCTTTCGACTAATTGTCATTAAGGTGGCATGATGAGCTTTGTATGTCGATCTAGATGTTAAGCTAGTGCTAATCAAATCAGGTTTAAAATTAAAAGACCTTAAACAATGGCATGTCATCAATGTGGACTGTTACCACTCAAACTAGCAGGGGGTCCTAAAGGGACTCCTAGAGGGACAACTGCTAGATCAAGGGCAACGATGGAGACTTAGCCCACCGTCACCTCAGCTAAGACTCCCTACTCTTTACAAACTTTCACTGATGGGAGGAGACTCGGTATATAGGAAGTCACTTATCAAGGATAGATCAACAAATGAATGTGAAGTGACCTCAGTTGATCGTTTCCCTAAAAGGAGATGAAGAATGGATCTTGCTTGCTCTTTAAGCAAGGTACAAGGCTTTCGAGGAGAAGGAGGTGAGGATTTAAGGTCTAGGTCAAGGGAATATGACTTGTAGAGGAGTTTCCCAATCCCTGAAATCCTTGGAAAACTTGGATCCCTGAGTCCTGGGTTAAGGGGAGGGAGTTTAGCAACCGATGATGGTCTTAACCTAAACAAGGAAGGGGAAAGGATCAAAACAAGAATTTCCACTTAAAGGTGCCAAATTGATCCTATAAGGTACTATCCTAGGGAACACCAGGGCAAAGTTTGATCTCAGAGCCAGGGCTTGGGATATCTCGCAATCCCACTGTCGGAATTGTTGAAGAAAGTGTAATTAGGTTTGGTCTTCATGACATTGTAATTATGATTTTTGTAAACAAGAAAATGAATTTATTATTATTCCTTGCTGCATGGGTTTCATGAGCAAGAGGTTTATTTATTAGTAGCTCCCATTGAGAGCCTTAGGATGTCAAAGAGTCAATGTCATGTTCTTCTTGAGCATATATGTAATGTATATAAGTCTACCTAGTGTCTAGAATAGCCCTCCAAGACAAGCACAATCCTCTTGAAGAAGGCAACACCCTAAACGATGTAAAAGACAGTCATGTCGGCCTCAAAGCATATATAAATGTCATGTCGGCTCAAAAATGAAGTCACAATGGTTCATGTCAGCTTGCATACATGGACACACAACTATATATACGTAGCTAGAGTCACCACAGAGAGGCAGAAAAATCGGAATTCTCTGCAACTTTGGATGAGGATATAGGTACAGGACTTCGGATGGGTACAGGATCTCAGACACCTCTGTGATCTCAATGATATTGACATCAAGTAACTGCAGGTTCTTTGTGAAAATTCTTTCACTGCAGCAACTGATTTACTTTTCCTACTTATTCCACAATAAGTTATTTATGAAATTACTTCAATAAACATTAAATTAAATATTGTTGCAGATATCACACCGTAATACAGAAATGAACATATGCACAAGAATCAACACATTGACACAATTATTTTGGACGACAGTCCTCGCAAAAACCCAATGTGGGAAAACCAGTTCAACAAGGGAGGTTTTTAATATTCAGCTATTCTTCAGTACAATTGGGTGCCAAACTGGCTTACCCACAAAGAGAAAAATTCTCCAGCACTTCTCCCAATCCCAGTGTCAGCCCGACTGACCTCTGCGTGGCTCTCAAACGCTCTGCGTCAGCCCCTAGTTGACTGCGTCAGCCCTGGGCCTCTCTGCATCACCCACGCAGGCCCAATTAGTGACTGCGCAGTTTCTTGCTGTCTTTGCGTCTGCCTGAAATGCCCTGCGTCTGCCTCTCCTGCCTTAGCGCTGATCTCTAGTGGCTGATCCCGTCTCTCTGTTCTGTACTTGCTACATCCTGACTGCTCACCAGACCACTGGTTCAATTTCTCAGCTAACCTCGCTCCAGAAATTGAACTCACTGGTCTCCCTTAGTGTGTTCTCCAAGAGACCCTCAACTCTCCTCTTATACTTTTCTCGTTGACAAATCAACGCTCGAGATTAAGTCCCTAATCAACGACTAAGATTAGATCTGGCTTGATCCATGACTTTTGGACCATCCTAACACAGTTTTATATTAATTCACATTAATATTTATTTTCTCTAAGTTTAGACTTAGGGATTTCATTAAAAATATTAATTATTTTAATATCTCCCAAACTGTTTAAAATCTGCCCAAACCCTTTCTAGGTATTGGAGATCTCATGTGCCTTAGCCTCTCCACCAATTTTCGTGGCTAGAGCACATGTGATGCTACCTCAAATCAACACTCCCTCTTAGCGAGGACTGTTCTCTTGCAATACTCCTCACTGAGCATCACCTTGATCATCTGGCATCGGTCCCTGTGCTGATGCTAGACCTGTTGCCCATCATCCTCTGCACTGCTACCCATGGCTCTGCCACTGCCATTGTTGCATCTATACAACTCCCTCTGCATCTGTGTTGCTGCTGGTCTTTTCTCCCAATACTGCATCCGCATTGCAGCTCCCTCTGCATCTGTGCTGCTATCACTCCCATTTCTGCTTCTGAAACGGGTTCTTCACCATCCCCATCTTTTCCCTGAAGTAGTCAAACTTTGTCCTTCCAAGGGCCTTGGTGAGGATGTCCGCCACCTGTTCTCCTGTAGGAGTGTAGCTCAACTGTACAGCTCCTCGTTGGACAGAGTCTCTGACAAAGTGACACCGGATATCAATATGCTTCGACCTATCATGAAACACTGGATTCATAGAGAGCTTGATGCAACTCTGATTGTTGCACATGATCTTGGTTGCCTCCATATTCTTTCTAAATAGGTTCACCAACAATTTTCTAAGCCATATGGCCTCACACGAAGCCGTGCTTGCTGCCATATATTCTGCCTCAGATGAGCTCAGAGCCACGAAGTTCTATTTCCTACTGCACCAGGAGGTCATTCCTGATCCCATGTTGAAACAGTACCCATAGGTACTTTTCCGATCCACTGAACTTCTTGTTTAATTTGCATCAGTAAATCCACTCAAAATGATATCCTTACCTTTAGTGTACAAGAGCCCATAATCGATTGTTCCTTGTAAATACCTGAGAATGTGTTTGGCTGCTGCCCAGTGTGCCCTCTTTGGTTCCACCATGAACTGACTGAGGGTGTTTACAGCGTAGCAAATGTCTGGCCTGGTATTGACCAGATACATTAGGGACCCTATGAGCTGCCTGTATAGGGTGGGATCGACATCCTTGTCTTCTGATGCATCAATCTTCTTCCAGTTGGTGATCATTGGCGTAGCCATAGGTCTACAGTCCTCCATCCTAAATCTTTTCAAGATTTCTGTAGCATACCTCCCTTGCCTAAGGAAGATTTCTCCCTTCTGCTGCCAAAATTCCAACCCTAGGAAGTAGTGCATTCGTCCCAAATCCTTCATATCGAATTCTATGGCTAGATTCTTCTTGCAGTCCCCAATGAGTCTGGATGACCCTGTCAGAAAGAGATCATCCACATACAATACTAAGATTAGCGGCTTGTTCTCTACAACTAGATAGTAGAGATTCAGATCCACGTCACTCTTGACAAATCCTATCTTCTGCAAGTAGCCATCTATTCGACGATACCATGCTCTCGGTGCCTGTTTCAGCCCACACAAGGCTATCTTCAATCTGCATACATGAGACTTCTTCTCATGAGTTTCAAAGCCCTTTGGTTGTTCAATAAATACCTCCTCTTCTATTACCCCATTTAGAATTATCGTTTTGACATCCATCTGATGGATCTCCCATCCCATCTGGGCTGCAAGAGATATCACGGTCCTAACATATGTATACCTGGCTACCGGGGCGAAGGTATCCTCATAGTCAATCCCTTCTTTTTGAGCATACCCCTTAGCCACAAACCTGGCCTTGTATTTCTCAACATTGCCGTCTGCAACGTATTTGATCATGTAGATCCATCTTGAACCTATCACTGATTTGTCTTGAGGCCTTGGCACCACCTCGCAGACATTGTTTACCGTTATGGAGTTGTATTCTTCTATCATCGCATCTAGCCAAAACTGATGTTGAGCTACGTCCTTGAAACTGGCAGGCTCTCCATCTGAGCTACTAATGCCTGATATCTATTTGGTTGTTTTCGCTACCTCTTATTGTTTCTTGGCGCATTGATGAAGTCCTATGCATCTCGCAGAATCCGACAAACTTCCTTGCCTTTGCTAGCTTCTGTTCGCTACTCCTCCTCATCCTGAGAATCTTCCTATCGTGAGGAAGAATTCTTTACTTCTGTTGGTTGAAGAGGCTTAACCAACGGCTCCGCTTTCGACTGCTCCTCGGAAGGCATCTCGCGAGATCTTCTGAAAGCCCTGTCCTCCATGAAATTTACTTCTCGTCGTACTACTACCTTCCTACTCCCTGGAAGATAGATTCTGTATGCCATAGCATTCTCGCTATACCCCACCAGATATCCCTTTTCTGCAGTCTGATCCAGCTTCTTCCTCTTTTCTTTGGGTATGCGGAAATATGTTAAACTCCCAAATATCCTGAAATGACTGACTTCAAGTGTCTTCCCTGTGAAGACTCTCTCTGGAGTAATCTTGCCCAATGCCTGATGAGGAGTACTGTTTTGAACATAGACCGCTGTCTTGCATGCTTCCGCCCACAGGAATTTTGGCATATCTTGATCATACATCATGGCCCTAGCTGCTTCTACAATAGTCCTGTTCTTTCTTTCTGCTACCCCATTTTGCTCCGGATTGTAGGGAGTTGTCCACTTTCTTTTGATGCCCTCCTTAGCGCAAAAATTAGTGAAGTTCTTATCGACATATTCTCCACAATTGTTTGAGCGCAAAACTTTTATTTTCTTCCCAGTCAGATTCTCCACCAGAGCCTTGAACTCCTTGAATCGATAGAAAACCTCATCCTTGGTTTTCAGAAAATAAATCCAAGTTTTCTTTGAGTGGTCATCAATGAAGGTAAGGAAATACTCGGCACCACTGAGAGCTTTGACGAACATAGGTTCGTAGATATCTGAGTGTATCAATCCTAGTGCACTCTTTGGCCCTATGTTTGCTCCTAGGAAATGCTGCCTTGGCATATTTTCCTAGAGCACATCCCCTACATACATCATCTTATTCTGTACTCAGATCCAGAACTCCTGTTATAGTGCTCCTGAGAATTCTCAAAGCTCCATGGTGCAAGTGACCCATTTTTCTATGCCATAGTTCTTTCAAGTCCTTGTCTCCTTGACTGCCTATTAGTGCCATTGGTGATTTTAGTTGTAATCTATACAACCAGTTAATTTTGATCCCGATCTGCACTTTCTTTTTCCAGCTCAGGTGTTTGACATATACTTTCTCCTTGATGAAGTAGACGTCATAGCCCTTTCCTTGTAGTTGCGACACGGAAAGTAAGTTCATCCCCAATGCTGGTACATGCAACACATTTATAGCACGGAACCGTTCTCCCGATTCTGTTTGAAAGACTATGATACCCTTCCCTACTGGAGTACACTTTGCCTTGTTCCCCATGGTGATCTGAAAGTTCATCTTCTCTTCTTGATATATTGAGAAACACTCCCTGATTCCCGTCATATGCCACGAGGCTCCACTCTCTATATACCATATTTCTGATGATGCAGCACTAGTCATACACGCCACTTCTTCTTCCAGCCTGGAAGCTAACATAGAGAAATCGAAATCTCTTTCTCTTGTGCAATCTTTTGAAAATTTGTGAGTCCCCTGATGTGGATGCCTCTGCATTGTTGTCTCGACCCATAACTTATTTTCCCTTCCTATCTCTGATTACTCCCTTTGATACCATGTGAAAATTCTATCGCTGCAGCAACTGATTTACTTTTCCTACTTATTCCACAATAAGTTATTTATGAAATTACTTCAATAAACATTAAAATAAATACTTCTGCAGATTTCACACCATAATACAAAAACAAACATGTGCACAAGAATCAACACATTGACACAGTTATTTTGGACAACATGGTGCCAAACTTGCTTACCCAAGGAAAAACCCAATGTGGGAAAACTGGTGCAGCAAGGGAGGCTTTTATCATTCAGCAATTCTTCAGTACAACAGGGTGCCAAACTTGCTTACCCACAGAGAAAAATTCTCCAGCACTTCTCCTAATCCCAACGTCAACCTGGTTGACCACTGCATGGCTCTCAGACTCTCTGCGTCAGCCCCTACTTGACTGTGTCAACGTTGGGCCTCTTTGCGTCACCCATGCAAGCCCAGTTGGTGACTGTGCAGTCTCTGGCTGTGTCTGCATGAAATGCCTTGCGTCTGCCTCTCCTGCCTTAGTGCTGATCTGTAATGGTTGATCCCGTCTCTCTGTTTCGTACTTGCTGCCTCCTGACTGCTCACCAGACCACTGGTTCAATTTCTCAGCTAACCTTGCTCCAAAAATTGAACTCACTGGTCTCCCTCAGTGTGTTTTCCAGGTGACCCTCAAGCCTCCTCTTATACTTTTCTCGTTGACAAATCAACGACCGAGATTAAGTCCCTAATCAACGACTAAGATTAGATCTGGCTTGATCCATGACTTTTGGACCATTCTAACACAGTTCTATATTAATTCACATTAATATTTTATTTTCCCTAAGTTTAGACTTAGGGACTTCATTAAAAATATTAATTATTTTAATATCTCCCAACTGTGTAGAATCTGCCAAAACACTTTTTGGGTATTGGAGATCTCATGTGCCTTAACCTCTCCACCAATTTTCGTGGCTAGAGCACATTCGATGCTACCTCAAATCAACATTCTCCTCCTCAGCACAAATCTCAGTGCGAGGCAATTACAGTCTCCAAAAATCACAATCTCCTCCTCGGGGGTAGATTGATGATACTGATCTCGATGAAGGATGAAATCACTGTCATAGTTTCAGTAATGAAGGTGAACTTAGATCCCACTGTAGCACATACATTCTCAACATTCTAGACAATCACAATCTCGACATGATGGTGACTTCACAGTTATACATTCTCGGCATTCTAGACACAGTTAAGATCTCAGTGAGGTAGCAATCATGGTCTCGTTCTTAATGAAGACAGGGTCATGATCAAGTTCTTGGTGCAGCTAACATCCAAGTAGAAATACCTTGTTGACATGATGATGAAGTAGGCAATGGTGCAACAAAGGACTTCTATGGTACTATTAGGATGATCTCGGTGAAGCAGTAATGATGATGATGATCTCAACAGTAAGAAGAGGATTGGTGTCTTGGTCTTGGAGTGGCCTAGTAGGTCAAGGGTCATGGTCTTGGTATTTGTTAATTGGAATCTCTATAAGAAGAATTTTGTACGGGTTTTCCTCTCCAAGAGGGAGAGGTTTTGGCCCTAGCAGAAAGCCAACATCGTGTGTTCTTGTCTCTTTGTTTTGATAGCTATTTGATGAAGTAAGAAATATACACACTAATGATATCAAGAAAAGATTGTGCTAATAAGTTAAAGATAAAATACCTCACAAATAGTTATCATGCTAAGAAGAATCTCATTAACTACGTTACCCCTAGATTCTTCAAGAGGAATTCCTTCAAATTTGGAGGAGACCTTGAGGACACACCAACACAATATGGGCTAGGAGATCAAACTTTTTCTATGGCTACCTTGTTGGGAAAATGATGCCCCAGGTGTCCTAGTGTGGCTAGACCTAGAAAAGAGGGGGAAAAGGTAAAGAAACAAGTTTTCAAAGTGATCACCTTATGGCAAATAAGTGCCTAATTCCTTTGGGGATATGGAGTCAAGAAGAATTATGAGGAAGGATCTCATTTCTAGCTGAAGGAGGCTCTAAGGGCAACTTTGTCCAACGTTAGGGCAAAAAAAAGAAAAGTGACTTTAAAGCATTTATACTTCGCTTGCTAATGAAGATGGCTTATCAAGATAACTTTGATCTCTAGGATAATTCGTTTAACAAACATGGCCCATACATAGAGATATGCTATTTAGAAACATAATTCCACAATGAAGCAGTAAATGCATGCAACAATTAGCCCTAAAATAGTGAAAATCCCATGATCAATGTATGTGACAAAGTAAAAGAAAATAACATGAATATCGTACTCACATGCAAGAGAATATATCCAACCATCAATACATTTGCCAATAAAGAAGCTCCAAGATAAGAAAATGCAATCCAAACATCGAAATTCATCCATGCCCCAATTCATCCACCATGAAGGAAATGCGAAGTTCTCAAGAGAGAGAATGATCCAATCCAAGTGATGATACAAAATGAATTCATGTCAGTCCTATATATACACTTATTAGGAGTCGAATTACCTAATTGGGCCTACATTAGCCCCTAAAATAAAATAATGTGCAAATTAACTAGTTTTTGTTGACAAGCCCACCAAACTAGCTCATGAATAAAATAATAAGCCTCTCAAGAGGTCAAATGATGAACAATGTATGTCGCAGGGCCCTCCAACAGGCCTGATGAGCTCCGTAAGTGCCATAATGATGAATAGGACCCTCAAAAGTGATGGACAAGGGGGTGGCCCCTTGTTCTCCAACCAATAAACCTGTGGTGCTCCCCGTGGGTGTGGGGGTACACCACTAACCTCATGGGTCTCCAAGTGAGTCGAAGATGCCTGTAGACCATCTGTAAGGGCTCGGATGATAAATTAATGATGCCACGTCAATGTACAAGTCCTGGGTCACCTACCAAGTGTGTGGTGCAACTGTGGGGCCGACTGGCCATGGTGTACCAGGCTCATCTTCCTCGTCCAAAAGGTGGATCTCGAGCAATCTTTAAACATCTCTGGGGATCCATGGAATACAGTCTATTGTTGTGGAGGCCCATGGCTCTCTACACACACCTCACATACGCCAATGTAGCCCCTTGGAGAGTTAGGACCCCGTATAGGGAGACCAAACTCAGAATGGACATTATCTGCAATCTTGCATAAGATCCAATGCGTCCCCTAGCCCTCTAGCACAATTGGTCATTAAAGTAATTAGGTAAAAGAGCTTATAAACTATGGACAACAGGTGGACACTTCATATTGGCATGCCCTTCCATAGTGGACTTTGGCATGTGCTAATGTCTCCAAGCTCTAAAGGGGGTTAGCCAAATATGTTACTAGGTGGTTTCTGCCTTTAGAGGGGATAGTATGTTCGAGGTATATCTATCAAATGGTGGTGGCATGTGATAAAGAGGTGAATGGAATAGGGAATGAAAGGGGTAATCCTAGGCCACATATTGGGGCACAAGGGTAACTAGAAGAAAGAAAGCTCACACTTGGGTATATAATGTAAAGGAGGGAGCAATCGTGGCACATTAGGTGCCCCGACCTTGATTTTTCCACCCTTATTTATATGCCTTTTTCCATTTATGAATTTTCTTTTATTAACTGCTCGTGGCTCAAAGGATAAGAGCATGATGTGTAAGATATAGCTGGATACCCCCTTTTTTGAAGGGCAGTTCATTGCCCTCCAGGGGTTGGGACAATCATGGGTTCCTGAATCATAAAGGAGGCTCAACTAGGGCCTATGGAACTAGGGTGATGGCCATGGGTATGGGGTAGAGCTCATTATTTGGATTTTGCCCACGTGCTAAATATGTTTGTCCCGACCATCTTTTGCATCTTGTGGTACATTTTCCTGTTGAATGTGGCCATTTATGCTTTTACTTTTTCTTTTCAGTTGCTTCAACATCCGGGGCATAATTCCAAGCCTTACCCAAGGTGGGGGCATGGGAAAGGGGAGGCTAACCCTATGTGTATCCAGTGAGGAAATGTGGACCTAGGTGGGAGAGATGATGAATGGGGTTATAATAAGTAGAAGGGGAGTGATGTATGTGGACAAGGAAGTGGGATCTCACAACCAAAATTGGGGTTTCCTAAGTAGTACCACCCTAAAACCCTATGGGCAATAAAGGAGATCCCATGGGACTAAGATCTAAGGGTAACACCCAAAAGAGGCCAAGGAGTCAGAACCGCAAACTAAGCCCACTCTTTCCGCTGAATCCCCCCATTAATCCATGCCCAAAAGTGTCCATGATAAGTAAACCCAATACTTACCAAATGACAAGACATACCTTTGGGTTTGGGAGGCCCACCTTCAAACATACGATCAATATAGATGGGTGAGGGACCACATGGCTAGCTCAGGTGGCGGAGAAATGGCACAACGAGCTAGTTGATGGCTGCAAGGGGTTGCTGGCTACCGGTTGAGGACCATCTTGGATTTTTTTTTCTTCTAGGGATATTACCCATGAAGTGGTGGGTAACATGGATCATAGAAGTGGGATGTAGTTCCAATGAAAAATTGAACGTTGATGTTGAAAGATCAATACATTAGAAGTAATGGATTGGTCATGCTCAAGGTGTTGAGCACCGCAAAAAGTGAATCATGGGCATTTAGGAAAACAATAAAATGAGCTTTGAAATTTCATTACAATGCTATTCTTTTATGCTATAGCCTGATCTAGTAGCAATAACAACTTTGACCTTGATGCTGTAAGTAAGCTTGATGGTACCTATAGTGGTTGAAAGCTTTAGCCCATCTTAGTCCCACCTGGATAGATTGTCCTAGACAAGAATCTAGTTCGTGGCACCATGAGTGCCTAAACTCTTGAAGGACTTCGACAGATTGCCCTGGTCAGGAATCTAGTCCATGGCATCGCGTTGCCTAAACTCTTCATGGTTCATGTATTTTGAGATCTTCCTTGTACTTGAATATGTATGTGTCATTATGAATACCTCCCTAGTTGAGAGGGAGTGTTGAAGAATATAACTAGGTTCAATCTTCAAAAGTGTATTTGAGTCACAATGAAATGTATTTATCAAAAGAAAGGAAAATAAAATTTTATTATTATTATTATGACTTATTAAAGCATTGGTTTCTTGCGTAGGTCATCATGTTTTAGGTCAAAGTCCCCATTGAGGACTTCTAAGTTTTATACTGAGTCATTAGAGTCATTGTCCACTTAAAGAGACCCTTCTTGGGCTTTTGAATTATGTAAAAAGAATTATTTTTGAGTTAAATAAGTCATTTGTCACCTCCACACCAAGTCGATCCTTACCTGATCAAGTTGGCCTGCATCAAAGTAATTCGAACTCCAGAAGAGGCTATATATACAATGCAATTTGATTCATTTGGAGCACTCACTCACAAGTTCAATATACAAGCAGAAGTAGCTGCAGTGTACGAAATTGCAGAAGGAGAAGGAGGATTATAAGATCGAAGTTTTGGGATATCTCTCTCTCACGTGTGAATTTACTGGGCTATCACTGGAAGGTCAAAATTTTTGCTGCTAGGTCAAATCTGCTGCATCAAGGTTGAGGTTGCTGCTGCATCGAAGTTGCTGCTAGGTTGAAGTTGCTACTGTGTCAAGGTCGAAGTTGTTAATACTACTAGATCAAAGTTTCTGTTAGATCAAAGTACTGCTATCGCTGCTACTGCTCTAGGTCGAAGATATTGTTGGAAGAATATCATCTGTAGAAGAAGGGAAGTGCTGACTTGGTGATTGGAGGAAGTCTGTGTCTACAATATTGGAGTATCTCGTGAAACTATTGAAGGAAGAGTTGACTGGGTTTTCCTCTAGATAGGGGTTTTTCCCTGGCTGTCCACCTACATTTGGTGTCCTTGATATTCTTGTTATGGTTTTGGTAATTGCTTGATGAACTAAAGTAAAAGAACAAAAGAAAGTTGATAAGAACATAATAAATATCACAAGTAATTATCAACATAAGAAAATCTTTCTGCCTTTCTGATTTTCTAACAAACTCTTCATAGTTCATATGTTTTGAGATTTTCCTTGTACTTATATTATGAATATCTCCCTAGTTAAGAGGGAGTGTTGAAGAATGTAACTAGGTTCGGTTTTCATAAACATATTTGAGTCATTATGTAATGTACGTATCAAAAGAATGAAAAATAATTTTTTTTATTATTATTACAATGAATTATTAAAGCATGGGTTTCATGCTTGGGTCATCTTTTATTAGTCAAAGTCCCCATTGTGGACTCCTAGGATTTATATTGAGTCATTAGAGTCATTGTACATTTTATGAGACCCTTCTTGGGCTTTTGAATCATGTAAAAATAATTATTTTTGAGTCAAAAATGAATTTTGTCACCTCCACACCAAGTTGGCCCTTGCCTCATGAAGTCGGCCTACAAGGGAGCAATTCGACCCACAAGAAGCCTATATATACAATTGCAGTTCTATCTATTTGTTTACCAACTCAACAAGTTCAATATATAAGAAGCAGTGCAGGAAAATGTGCGAAGTGCAGGAAAGTGAAGAAGAAGTGCAGGATCAAACTTCTTGGGCTAGCTTATCTCTCTCTCTACGAAATTGCTGGACGAATTTGCTAGAGTTGCAGGGTTAAAATAGTGCAGTTGCAGTAGGTTGAAGTTGCAAGAGGTCGAAGTTGCAGGAGGGTCGAAGTTGTTGGGGTCGAAGTGCTACTGCTACATAGGTCGAAGTGCTGCTGCTGCATAGGTCGAAATGTGAAAATTCTGAAGGCGAAATTCGAGAATCCTCACTCGAATCTACTTACTGCAACAACTGATTATACTTCTACTTGTTAAACCATGCAAGTTATTAACTATGTTCTACAGTGAATATCGAAGCAAATACATCTGCAGCCTTCACTTAATTATAAATGCGGAAACAAAATACTGAGCAAGAAAGAAAAATACAACACGTAAGACACAATTATTTTTGGACAAAAATTCCTTGGAAAAACCCAACGCGGGAAAACCGGTGAAACAACTATGAGGGTTTTATTATTATGCAGGAGAAATTCTGAGTACAATTCTAGGTTGCTCAACTAGCAATTCGATATAGAGAGAATACTGAACAAAAGACTGGTGAAATGATCTCACCATGTCACTGGAGAATCAATGACTGATCTTGCTGCTCTGGAGGCTCTGCGTCACCCTCTGCGTGGCCTCTGTGCAGAACTGTGTCACCCTAGGCAGTTTCTGCGTCACCCCTCCTGGGTATTATGCTACCTCTCCTCTGGATCCTCTGCTGGCTGAGAAATCGACTTTTTGCCTCCCAGACTCACACCTTGGCTTCCGATGACTGAATTTCGACTTCCCTCAGCAGGAATTCAACTTCCCCTCAAGAACTGCGCTGCCTCTGCATCAGCATTGCGTGGGCCAGCGTAGCCTTCCTCTGGACGTCTTTCTATTCTCCCTCTGCCTCGTACTCTTCAGAAATTCCTTCTCCCGTATTCTCACTATCCCTGTGCTGCAAGATCTCCTCAATCGATTTTCCTCCTGAGAACTTCTCACTTTAGAAAATCGATTTTCTCAATCTCTCTATGTGTTTTCAAATGACACTCAAGCCCCTTCTTATATCTTCGTGTTGGACAACCAACAGCGTAGATTAAACATAATCAGAGGCTCATATAGTTTTGGCTCGATCCATGGATTTTTCTAGAAGTTTCACCCATGATTAGATTAATACCCATTAATATTTTAATTTTCCTAAGTTTAGACTTAGGAACCCCATTAAAAATATTAATTATTTTAATAAAATCACTTATTGGTGGAATTTCCCAAAACGCTTTCTGGGTTCTTTGGAATACCTGTGCCCAAGCCTCCCTGCAAAATTTGAGGCTTATAGCACATCTGATGATACCCCAAATCAACACTACCTCTTAGCGAGGAATGTGCTCTAGCAATACACTGCCTCTCTGCATACTGCTCTGACTTTGGAGCATCGTCTCTGCGCTGCTGATGTCTGACCCGCTGTCCACGGACTACTGTGTTGCTGCTGCTACTACTGTACTACTGCCTTTGAGACTACCACTGCCAATGCTACATCTGTACTGTAACTCCCTCTCAAATGCTGCATCTGCTATGCTGCTAGCACTGCCACTACTAACACTGCATCCGTACTGCAACTCAGTTGAAGCAACTGAAAACACCCAAAATTGTAGAAGTATTCAGTAGATACACCTTGGTGCTGAAGTCCTGACTCCTGCTAGTCCCATTATGCCTTTGAAGCCACTGCGCTGCAAAAGCTCTACACTGTGCCTCCTCGCATTGCTGCCTCTCTGCTTTGCGCTGCTCAGTCTCTAGCTCTCCTAGCCACTGCATCTGTCGAATCAACATTCCATGGCACCAACTGAAACTCCACCATCTTGCTACTACTGATCATGAGCTCCTGTAGCAAGGTGGTGATCTAAGAGGTGGGGTCCTCAAGGATCCTGCCCATCTGTAGCTCTACCGAATTACAGTTCTATATCAACCCACCTCCCTCTTGGAGGTATCTTGGTTGTCATGGCGAAATCCTCTTCTTGTTTGATCTTTGCAGTTGCAACCTTGGGATCATGCTTCTCCACCTTGCCCTTTTTCTTCAAAGGACACTGGGATGCATAGTGGCCCATCTCGCCACATCTGAAGCACTTCATCTTGGAGTCGTCTTTCTTTTGTCTCTGTTGCCCCTGCTGTCCCTTCAATGCAAGGGCTGCATTATCCTCTTCCTCCGCTTTGGGCTTCAACCCATTGTTGTTGCGACTCCTGTCAAGTTTGACCTTGACCAGGTCTCTCCTCAACTCCTCTTGTTTTAGAGCTGCCCACATCTCATCCCAATTAAGCAATGTTGCACTGCCTAGGATACTTTGGACAAAGACTTGCCACTCATCTGAGACATAATTGAGGGTCAGTCTAACTAACTCTGAATCCTGAGGTGTATGCCCCACAGAAGACAACTCATCACGGGTTTCCTTTAGCTTTGTGAGGAATGGATCCACACGCTCTCGAGCAGATCTCAGCTTCTGCTCCAAGTACATCTTCCGCTGCTCGGAAGATCCCTGATATAACATGGCCAAGGTGTCCCACACCTCCTTAGCAGTTTCTCTGCTAGCAATGTGACACACCACGTGATCCTTGACTCCATCCAGGATCATCCTCTTGGCCTTTGCCATCTTAGCCTTGTACTTTTTCAATAGATCTGCATCCGCATGTTCAACCACCACATTGTTGACGTACGTCTTGAGGGCATGCTCATCTAGAAGGAAAGCCATTCTAACCTTCCAAATGACGTAGTTGGATGCTCCATCCAACCTGTCCTGATCCCTCAAGCCACTGGTTGCCATATCCTCTGAACACTGTTGAACAGCTCCCTCTTTCTCCCTACTGCGTAGATTCTAGGTTGACTTACGTACTCCCTGATGGAGCTGGTAAATCTGCTACTCCTCTGTTGCCTAGCAAATGAGAAATACCGATTTCCTCGGCAAGAAATCACTGAGGAAGTATTCCCTCACTATGCGATCTGCTTCCTTCTTCTGACGACTTTTCTGCCTAACACTCAGCATGCAAAAAAATACATCTTCCTAGCTCTGTGCCGAGGCTCTGCATGGCTCCCTTTGCCTTTGCAAATTCTCGATCTGACGATCTTACCTCTCTGTCGACTCACTTAGAGAGAGACAACCTCGAAAATATAGCCCTCCTAGCTAGAACTGCGCAATCCCTCTAGGGATTCAAATTGCTGCTTGCTGCAGTAAGTTGGCCCTTACTTCAGTGCTAGATCTGCTCTTCTTGTTTCACACCAAACGCTTTGATACCATGTCAAAATTCCTAGATCTAACAATCTCAGGAATCCTACTAAAACTAGCTGAATCTATCGTTGGAAATCCTGGCTGATCCAGCCCCAAATTGATTACCCCCGGCTTTTTTGGCTGCCTCTGCGTCAGCCCAGCGTCAAGCTCTCTAGGGACAATGTCAATCCTCTAGCTGGTCGATTTTCTGCCTAGGAGATTCGATTTCTGCCTCTCGGTCTCACACCCTGGCTCTCGGATTCTAAAACTCGAATTCCCTTTGCAAATTTCAGACTCCTCACTGGCTTTTGTGCTGCCTTTGCATGGCTCTGCTTCAACCCCTCTGGCGCAGCGCTGCCATTGTTGGATTACTCTCCGCCTCTCCCTACTGATGATTCTCCGGCTGAGAAAATCACTCTCTCCGGATGCTATCCCTGCCCCTCAACTGCAAAAGATTTCCTCAATTGAATTTTCCTCCTGAGAACTTCTCACTTCAGAAAATCAATTTCTTGATCTCTCTTGGTGTTTTCCAAATGACCCTTAAACTCCTTCTTATATCTTCCTATTGGACAACCAACAACTTATATTACAACGTAATCAAAGGCTCAGACCGTTCTGGCTTGATCCATGGCTTTTTCTAGAAGTTTCAACCTTGATTAGATTAATACCCATTAATATTTTAATTTTCCTAAGTTTAGACTTAGGGATCCCATTAAAAATGTTAATTATTTTAATAAAATCACTTTCGGGTGGAATTTCCCAAAACACTTTCTAGGTTCTTTGGAATACCTGTGCCCAATCCTCCCTGCAAAATTTGAGGCTTAGAGCACATCCGATGCTACCCCAAATCAACACGAAGTTCTAGATTAAAGCTGCTGGAAGGAAGGGCTGACTTGGTGGTTGGAGGAAGTCTGTGTCTAGGTTGAAGAGTCTTGGATTATCTCAGGAAAACTATTGAAGGAAGAGATTTTGACTGGGTTTTCCCCTAGATAGGGGTTTTTCCCTGACAAAGTGCCTACATCTTGCGTCTCTTGTTTTGTGATCTTCATACACATAATTTGGTAATTGCTTGATGAAAGATAATATAACAAAGAAGTAAAATAAGCCAACATAACTCACAAGTAATTATCAAGAAAGATGAATCAAAGCCTAAGTCTATTTGCATTGATTTCTCAACACATGGTACATCCATCAAATGGCGGGTGTGATAAGAAATGATGGTGGAACAGAGTAGGGCAACAGTGAAGGCTTCAAGCCACATACCATGGTACACGGGTAGCTATAATTAAGGAAGTCCACACATTGGGTGTATAGATGTAGAGGGAACAATCATGGTACATGAGTTACCTTGGCCTTTGTTTTTCCACCCTTCTTCATATGCCTTTTTCCTTTTATTGATTTTTCTTTCTTTTAACTGCTCGGGGTTCTAGGGGATGAAAGCATGTTGTGTATGACAAAACAGTGATTACCCCCTTAACGTTGGGCAATTCATTGCCCACCAAGCGTTGGGACAATCATGGGTTCCTTAATTATGCAGGGGGCACACATAGGGGCCCTAGGAACCATGGTGATGGCCATAATGATAGGGGGTAGAGCTCATGTTTGGCTTTTGCCCACGTGCTAAATTCTTATGTCCTGGCCATCTTTTGCATTTTGTGGTACATTTCCTGTTGTAAATGGCCAAATTATGCTTTCAACCTTTTTTTTTCACTGCATCAACCTCTGGGGCATCGTTCCAGGCCCGACCCAAAGTGTGGACAAGGGGAGGGGGAGGCTAACTCCTCGTGGACCCAATGAAAAAATGTGGACCTGGGTGGGAAAAGTGTGAAAGGGGGTTATAATGAGCAGAGGGGAGTGATATATATGGTGTCGGGAAGTAGGATTACGCAACCAAGATCAGGGTTTCCCATGTAGTGCCACTCCTAAAGCTAGTAGCCAATAGAGGAGATCCCACGGGACTAGGATACAATATCTACCACCCAGTTGGGACAAGGGAACAAGAGTACAGACCAAGCCCATTCTTTCCGCCAAATCCCCCCAATAATCCATTTCCAAATGTGTCCTAGAAAAGCAAGTATAAACACCTAATTACATAATGAAAAGTCATACCTTTGGGGTTGGGAGGCCCACCTTCAAACATACGATCATAATAGATAGGCGAGGGCACATAATGGCTGGTTCAGGTGGCGGAGAATGCTGGGACATTGAGATATTTGGTGGCACCTGGCTGCCAGATGAAGACAAATTTAGTAGAAAAACTCTCCTGTAGGGGTCACCCACTGGTGGTGGGTAACAGATCCTACTGTATTTATTATTTATTGTTGAGATTTTCTATGTGCAATTGCTTAATGATGAATGTAATACAAGACAAACTAGTGAAGTATTCATTGGAAGTAATTATCAGTCTAGAAAATCTTGAAAAATCAACACATGCTTGGAGTGGAACGCTCCTCATTATATGACCCCTTTTTGATCGCATAAGTGCTTTCAGCTCCTTGTATGTTTCAAAGAAGGTCATTCCTCCTTTGGGCTTCTTTCTATGCATCATGTTGTGGATCTTTGAAAAGGTAGGGTGTTTTCTCCTTTGCGTTATGTTTGACCTCCTATGTTGCCATAATTTAAGTCATGCGTTGTACATCTTGCATGGTAAGGCATTCATCTTCCAAGTCTCCCCTGTAGCTCACATCATAGTATCGTAGATTTATGTGGTCTTAGAACTTGGTTCAAGCTATGATTAGGGCGTTTCATCAATGATACAGCATATGTTTTATAGGTCATGCAGCCATCACTCCAAATACACGTCCAATGTGCCTAAATGAAACTTCATGGTGAAATATGCATTTAGATGAGCTTCCATCAAACCAACGACACCCCTCTACACATTTCTTCTTGCCCTGGATGATGAATGGTGCTCAGGTAAAATTGATCAAGGTGCATGGCCTCCAAATATATCCCCACAACCTGTAACTGCCAACTCTGATTATCCTCTGCTGTGTGTGGGTAGAGAATAAAACCAATGAAAATGCAAAATAAGATACATTTTCAGGCAGTGAGAGGTACCATAGTGTTTTAGTGATTTGCATGCATTTAGAGTCAAAGGATCATTTAGTTGCATTTTCATTTGTATTTTCTGTCAAATAATAAGTTTCATTTGCTGTTTTTAAACTTTTTATGCAGTATTAAGTGGATTCTATAGCATTTTCCCTGTTGTGTGTTTAGGATCCATATTAGGTTAATATTTTTCATTCATAGTGTTTTATTATCAAATTCAACAAGGTCAACTGATTTATTTGCATTATTTTATGCAGAAATAGGATGACATTATAGTCAATTTTCATAGTTTATAGTGTGTACTTATATACAATTTAAATTTCATCTTTTAAAGAGTTTTCTTGCTTTTTTGAGTGGTATTTGTTTGTTGATCTGCAATTTTTAAGCATAGAACACAAGGGGTTTTTCACTTTGCTTAATTTCATGTTTTTGGCATCTGGAGTCACTTTTTAGGTTTGTGTGCTTGTGCTGACTTATCGTATTTGCTGATTTGCATCTGATTTTGTTTCTGACAGCAACATACTTGTCAGTTTAATGTCGTATTTATGCCTTAGGAGCATCAGTGCATATTTTAGGCTCTTTAGGGAAGCCCTGTGGAGAAGCATTAGCCAATGACAGAGGTTCACAATGTGGTGACATTGGCTATATTCCTAAGAGATATCTGGACTCTTTCTAGTTTTACAGGGAAGAATTTCTGGGTGATTAGAACCTCCTTCCAAATGTCACTGTAGGGTGATAAGTTCTCTCTTCCTTTTTTAAACATGTATAGCTCTCAAGAACCAAAATCCTCTCAATTGGCTAAAGTACGGTAGACAGGATTAGATTTTGCTAACTTGGTTGACAGGAGCCTTTGTAAAATGCTACAGAAAGTTACTCACTCCACCAACTAAGCAATTGGGAGAAAGACTCAAACTATAAACAGAAACAAAAATGGATTACTAATTATTTAAAATCTACATTTGAAATAAGCTTGGTGCAACATCAAGCTCACAATTTTACCATGCTAGACTGCCGATTAACTTTTAGTCAAACTGATAGTTATAGCCTCTCTAATTCTTGAAGCGATAGTTGCAGAAGAGTTATTTGTTTCGTTGTAAAGGACAAAGATCTGAGAAGCCTATCGTGTTCTAAATGTTGAAAGATTAATCGAGCATTATTGTACCTTCTAAGTTTCCCTTGGTAACCTTCTATTTAGATAGCATGTCACTGTCTTCAATCAATGTTTAACGTAAGTTACATAATAAGATAGTTCGGAATAAAAGTTCAACGAACCTGCTGGCTTTGTGAAGTGGTTGTAATCTCTGTATAGATACAAATTCTTATCTAATATAGAGTTTGGATCTTTTGAAAATACTCGCTATTTATGATTTCAGATATCTGTTGCAGTTATTTTAAAATACACACACCACCAAAACCAAAATTCCATCGTTTGACTGGCATATTTGCATAGAGTAATCACATGAAAACTTTTTTTTGTGAGGCCGCTTTACTGTTTGGCAATTTTCTAGTTCAAATCAGAGATAGTTGTCTAAAGCATTCATACCCTGTTTCTGTCGTCACGTTTACTATTGATGTTTAATTATTTTGCATATGCATGATCTGAAGCTGAGTTCTAGCTTTTAGAAAGTGTCTTAAATAGTATTGATTTTATACCTCACTTTGCAGGATGGAGGCATTATTGCTATTTTTGATGGAATATCTGAAGAAAAGGATAGTGGTGCGGCTGAATTCCCTTGCTTTTTTAGAGGTTTCAAACTGTTATCCCTTCTTTTTATAGTCAAAATTACAAGGAATGGTATGCCTTTCTTTTGTAGGTTGTTACAATTTTAAGCCCCCGACGGAAGCTGAAGCTGTAAAAATGCAAAAAAAGTTATGTAAGGTAGCAAATGAAGTTATCAAAACCCGTAAATCTGGGAAGAAGATAAGCAAGAATTGAATCTTTGGAGTATGCTGTTATTAAAGGATGAGAAGATACTTCACAGCCGAGACTTTTCAAGAAAACCGATATTGTGGTTAGCTTTCTGTTTGTTTTTATCATTATAAATTTTGATTACGCCGAAGGCATCTTTCAGGGCATGGAAGACCTGCTGACATTCTCATGAAATATGTTGTTCAAAGCTGACAGTCTCGCATCGCAAAATTTTGTCCGGCACACGTCCTTTTCCACCTGCCCCGTGCGTTGATCCTCAATCCACTTCCCCTTTGTCTGATCTGATCTGATAGGGTTTTGGCTTCACAATGCACTCAGCTTTTTCAGATCCGATCTGATTGGATTTGGGCTTCACAATATGCTCAACTTGTTATAAATAATGGATAGTCGGTTCGGAGTTTGGAAATACTTTCCTGTGGAATTTTCTCGTCTGTGGGAGTATAGAGGCGCTGTATAAATCATAGGCACTTTATACCTTGCAAAGTGTACTTCTTTCGCAGGAAAACCGGCAGCTTCTTCAGTTTCAATGGTAAGATGCTTGAAGGTTGGAATCGTACCATCATTTGGTCCATTTGCGTGAGAATTTCTTCATTGGATCATATAAGTCGTTGTACACTTCAATGGATTTCTTTTTAAATATATGTAGCTCTACTGAACAGCACAAATTTCTGTGAAGTATTGACTTATTTAAGTAGCATAAACTTTAATCACTTTTCTCTAAGAAAGTCACCCAGGTGAGATTCACATATCAGTGCAACTCTTGTTTGTTTGTGCTATTTGTTTGTATTTTAGTTTCCTGTCTGGTCAGTAGTCTGCCCGATTCTGTTTTTTTCTGGATTGAATTAGAGTTCTGAATGTCCTGGAATAGCTAGGCTTTAGGTGTATGCTGTGCAGCTGTAATATGATAAACTGCTTTATTACTGGCCAATGATTTTTCTTTTTTTCCTTTAATTTTCTGGATTTGTATTTAATATTCAAATGTTTATATATTTATTTATTAAATTTCTAAATTTTTTCCTTGAGTTGAATTTGTATTTAATGTTCAAATGTTTATCCAATTCCCAATTGCCAAACAGTGAATTCAGGAAATTCCCAGCTCTGTGGTCCATCCACATGGAATTTCCTTTAATTGAGTGCCGGAAAAAGACAGTCAGAGCTCCCTGTTACCTCCCAAACTAGCAGGGGTCCTAAAATGGGATCCTTGGAGGGCTACTACTAGGTCAAGGGCAACAATGGAGCAATATCTCACTGTCACCTCGGCTATATCTCCCTACTCTTTACGGACTTTCATTGATGGAGGAGACCCACTATAATAAGGATCACGAAATGAATGTATCAATGATAGGGTGAAGGGGTGATCTAGGGGGCCTACTTATTCACAAGAGAGGCTCAAATGCATAGCTTGCTTGCTTTGGAAGGCAAGGTTGAAGGCTCTCAAGGAAGGGCTCAAGGAGAATTTCAAGGTTTAGGTTTAGGGTATGTATCTTATAATGGAGGCCCCTAAACCCTAAAATTCTTGTGAAGGCTCGGATTCCAAGTGATCTTTGAAGAATTATCCTTAATAGTGTGTGGGACCACACGGGACCAAGTGGGCCTGGGGTTAGGTCAAGGGGATAGGGTTTATCAACTAACGATATACTTGACCTAATTAGGGAGGAGAAGGGGATCAAGGAAGGAATTTTCAATGAAAAGTAATGCAATGATCTCAATGATTTCATGAAATTTGGAGGGCTTCTTGAGGACACACCAGCGTAGTTTTGGACCAAAAATTGAAGTGTTTGGATGGCTAGATTGTGAGATAATTGATTCCCTAGGTGACCTATGTAGGCTAGGCCTAGAAAAGAGGGGAAGGTGAAAGAAATAAGCTTTGAGGTGATCACCTATGGAGGACCAATGCCTAATCCTTTTGGGGAGATTGGAGTTAAGTAGAATTATGATTATGGACTTTGGATTTTCTATGTCAAGGAGGCCTCAAAGTCAGCTTCGATTAGCATTTGTGCAGTAGCAAAAGCAGCTTCAAGAGCTTTATACTTTGTTTTGCAAAATAAATGGCTTATCAAGACTAATTTCAATGATGAGGCATCTCTAGGAACATTCACTCATAATACATGGCCCATAAATGAAGCATAACTATCTAGAAACAAAATTTCCACAACTTCGCATAAATGGATGGAGTAAATTAGCCCTAGTATAGCGAAATCCCAACAACAATATATGTGACAAAATAAACAAAAAGAATAGCATTAAATTTCACTTACATGTATTAAGAGTATATCCAACCATCAAAACTTTGTCAATCAAGAAGCTCCCAGGTAAGAGAAAATGATCCAAACATCAAAATTCATTTCATGCTCCAAAAATTCGTCCTCCAAGAAGAATAGTGAAGTTCTTTAAAGAGATACAAGTCCAATCCAAGTTGTGATGCTAAAATGAATTCACATCACTTGTATTATACACTTCTAATGAGTTCAATTTTGCTAATTAGGCCTACATTAGCCCCTAGAATAAAATAATATGCAAATTAACTAACTTTTGGTGACAAGCCCACCAAACTAGCTCATAAACAAAAGAATAAGCCTCTCAAGAAGTTGAATGATCAATAATACATGTCGCTGGGCCTTCTAAGAGGCATAATGAAGTCCATAGGTGCGATAATGAGAAATAGGACTCCCAAAAGTAGTGGACAAGGGGTTGGCCCCTTGTTCTCCAAATAGTAAACCTGTGGTTTGGAAGAAAGCGATGCAGAAAGAATATCAATCCATCATGAAGAATGGGGGTTGGGAAATCGTTTCTAAACCTAGTGAGAAATTGGTTGTCACCTCCAAATGGATCTTTAAGATCAAACACGCTGTTGATGGAAGTATAGACAAGTACAAAGCAAGATTCGTTGCAAGAGGTTTCTCTCTGAAGGAAGGCATTGATTATGAAGAAACGTTTGCACCCACAACAAGGTACACTACCATTAGATCTTTGGTTTGATTCGCCGCTACAATGGGTTGGAATATCCATCAAATGGATGTGAAGATCGCATTTCTGAATGGGACCATTGATGAGGAAGTGTACATCGAACAACCCGAAGGCTTTGAACTTAATAACAGGGAATCTCATGTTTGCAGACTTAAGAAGGCCCTATATGGTTTGAAGCAAGCACCTAGGGCATGGTATGCAAGGATGGATACATATCTACTTGGAATTGGGTTCGTGAAGACTTTTGCTAATCCGAATCTCTATATCAAGGTCGTGAATAATGAGCCGTCATTCTTCTACTATATGTGGATGATCTATTCATCACAAGTGTGGAGCGAAGAATTCAAGAATGCAAGAAGATTTTAGCAGCTGAATTTGAAATTAAGGATCTAGGACTTATGCACTATTACCTGGGCCTAGAAGTATGGTAGAGACCTGGGGAGATATATTTGAGGCAAGGAAAGTACATCATCAAGTTATTGCAGAAATTTAGGATGATGGATTCCAAGTCGATGACTACTCCTATCCTCACCAATCTCAAGAAATTGAGGGACTCTGACTCTAGTCTCGTGGATCCTACCTCCTATCGATAGTTGGTGGGTTCCCTAGTGTATCCGATAAATACTGGGCTAGATTAATGTTTTGCAGTAAACATTCATTGTTAGTTTCAGTTGGAGCCTCGTCATGATCACTGGATAGTTGCCAAACATATATTGAGGTATCTTCATGGCACTATACATCACTGCCTAAAATATGATAGTAAGGAAGTCAAGCTAATTGGCTTCACAGACTTTGATTGGGGTGGGTGCGATCGATGGAAGGAGCACTACCAGAGTATGTTTTAGTCTAGGAGTTGCTATGATCCCATGGATGTGTAAGAAGCAATATCTTGTCATTGTAAGTAGTGCTGAAGCAGAATATGTGGCTGCATGTGAAGTAGGAAAGGAGGCTGTATGGTTAAGGAAGCTTCTGACAGATTTGTTTGAGAACTCTCTGGGTCCTACTATGATTAATTGTGGCAATCAAAGTTGTATGAAGATGTTTGGAGATCCCGTGTTTCATGCTAGAACGAAATATATCAATAATAAGTTCCACTTTATTAGGAACTTAGTGCAGGATGGGATCGTAAAGTTGGAGTATGTCTCGACCGATGAGAAACCAAGGGCATATTATTTCCATTACGACCCTTATCATTTATGTCATATTTTATGACCTCTATAGGATTATGATTAGTAGGAAAGGGAGACTAATGAGATGGAAAAACACAAGTAGGTTGACTATGATGATCACCTTGGAAAGGGGAGATTATAGATTGATCATGATCCCGAGAGGGTGCCCAAGGAGATAAAGAATATTCAATGAGGGGTTCTTCCTCGACACTATACTCAGAAGGGGAGGAGGGATTAAGGTCACTTGAGGTCATATGAAAACAGGTGCATGAATCACTCTCAAAATGGTGAACAAGAGAAGAAGGAAAAGGGGAGGGTGGAGTGATATATCCAATTGGTTTCTCTTCCCCAAACTCGTAATCTAAGGGCTCAGGTGATTTAAATATATATTCATGAAGAATACATGTAGGAACCTTAGCGATTTCCTTAGTATCACCGATTGAATCTCTTGAAAGGAGAATCATTCACTTTCTAAGTTGCACGAAACGGGGAAACAGGTACGAGTTTCCGAAACGGGAAGCGATACGAAACGCGACCTCCCCAAATTTTGGAAACGGGGAAACGCGAATATATATATATATATATATATATAGAAAATATTTAAATATATATATATATGTGTGTGTGTGTGTGTGTGTGTGCAATCATAAAGCATAAATGATACATTATAATTTATTACACTTAAACATTAAGATTTAATTTACATCACATTTACTCATGAATGATCACATAATGAAAATAAAAATATCGGAATATCCAAAAGCAACCTTTATTAGATATCCAAATCTCAAAATCAACCTTTATTTATATTAATATATGAGGCTGCAACTTGCAAGTACAATAAAGACTATAAGGCTGCAAGAGAGAGATCCAAATCAGGGTTTTCTGCATCCACATCCCATTCTTTAGAAGGACCACTGTTGTATTGGGAGTCTCCTCCTACATAGTCGAACGACCTTAGTGCTCTTGATTAAATACACGTTTCATACCCTAGTACCCTACATGATTTTGATTATTGGGAGTTTCCCCTGCATAGAGGGCTTGGTTCTCTTGATTAAATAGAAGTTCCATACCCTAGTACATGATAAAATCCAATGGAAACATTGCAACCCCCTCAACCCTGAAATCTTGAAAAACAAATAAGTCTGCTGGATTTTGAGCGAGATCTAAAATTCTACTTTCTCCATATGAAATCCAATGAGGGCGAAACCACTCTCAAACATCCTGAGTCATTTCATGGTAATGTTAAAAATTTAAGTAAAAGGATGAAAATGAAAAATAAAGGAGAATATCACTTTTACTTTAAGAATTTAACATTACCATGAATTGCATGTCAACATTAGGGCAAAAATTCACTTTTCTAACTTTAGACACACATCTAGAAAATTAAAAAACAAATTTGAAAAAAACAAAAAATTAAAAAAACACACAATTCAATTGGGAAACGCGGGCTGTACGGCCTGGAAACGCGTTTCCGGTCGTACGGCCACGTTTCCGTTTCGGGAAACGTGGCCGTACAGCCGAAAACGCGTTTCGGGAAATGTGGCCGTACAGCCGAAAACGCGTTTCCAGGCCGTACGGTACGCGGAAACGCGTTTCGTTTCGTTTCCCGGGAGGAAACGACCCCTAGGGCCACGTTTCCTGCAACTTAGTTCACTTCCAACTGCCCCTCTTCATGCGGGGGGAAATAATAATTCTTCTTCCCAAGGGTGTCAATGGATGTCATCATAAATAATACCTGAGAGAAAGGGGAGACCAATCTCATCCTCTTTGTCAGTGTTGTAAATGGGAGCACAATCAAATTGAGGACCAATAATTTCCCATTTCTCCTTTTCAATGTGGAAGTAATCTCCAATATCATCTTCCAAGGGGAAAATGGGTTCACCTTCCTCAAGGTTCTAAAAGGAAATTCATCCTGAGTAATATCCTTGAGAAAAGTAAGGTTAGTCTCAACTTCCCCTTCAATAGACTTATCTTTCCCAACACATGCGTTCTCGAAATCATCCTTTTCGTTATGCAGACCCAAGGAAGACTCGTCTTCCTGCCCATCAACTAGATCCTCAATGTCTTGCTCGATGAAGGCTTCCTCTTGAATGCTTAATGTCGAGTGTACTTGAAAATGTCTAAGAAAGGCATCAACGAATTCTTCAATAGATGAGATGCTCTTAGGTTCGTGATTATGCAACCATGAGTTATGACCACAGAGAGATCTCATGAGCAACAACATAAGGACATCTTGGTGACCCACTTTCTCTTTTGAAGTATGTGCATTAAATCTTTGTACATGGTCAATTGCGGAGAGTGGATCACCATCAAACTCGGGCACCCCACGCACCATCCTTCCTGTGACATGATTAGGGTGCCCAAGGACGCTAATGATTTCCATAGTGGGAAAATTATCAAAGAAAGACAACCTACTTCTGGTACACATATAAATTCTTTAGGAGTTGCCAAGGTGAATTTAAAGATGCCTAGAAAAATGCTTGCTTCATCCTACAAGCATCGACCTTAAAATTCAATGAAGAACTAGGGCTTCATTCTTCTAATGGAGTCGCCAATAAGGATATGTAATATGTCGTATGGGGAACAAAACGCACGTCTCGTGTCCCCAACAACGACGCTAGAAATGTTATCGCTCAACTAGCATGGGTCCTAAAAGGGGATCCTTGGAGGGCTACTACGAGGTCAACGACAACAATGGAGCAATAGCCCACTACCACCTCGACTATGGCTCCCTACTCTTTACAAACTTTCACTGATGGGAGGAGACCTGCTATAATAAGGATCATGAAATGAATGGATCAATGATAGGGTGAGGGGGTGATCTTGGGGGTCATTCACAAGAGAGGCTCAAATGCATAGCTTGCTTGCTTTGGAAGGAAAGGTTGAAGGCTCTCAAGGAGGCGCTCAAGGAGAATTTCAAGGTTTAGGTTTAGGCCAAGTCACTTGACACGGGGACACGGGACACGAAGAACACGGGGATTCGAGTGTCAGACACAGAGATGTTGACCCCCTCGAACAAGACACTTTGGATATATATATATATATATATTAAAAATTAGACATTTCTTACACAAATTCTCATTCATGAAACAAATTCATTGGTTCAAACATAGATCTTCATCTAGATGTAAGTTTTGCAAAGTAACATTATACATACAAATACAATTGTGACATAAATGATAAATCATAATACATATTCAATTCATCAATGATCCAATAGGAGAAAGAGAAGATAGTAAGATACTATAGTTTTCTCATTAAGTCATCAAAATCAAAATGTGTTACATAGGTAGTGCAAATGCCAATGGCAAATAGAAATAGCGAATACAAAACAACTACAATTCTACAAGCCTCGAGGCAGTCGATAGCTCATGAGTCATCAATCTTCATCATCAAAATCAACATCATTGTACTCATCATCATGGTCACCACTGCTCTCCTCTGCTGCATCCTTCGCCCTTGTATCCAAAGTCATCTCTGCATCTGCTAGTGTGGAGGATGACCCCTCTATAGTATCACCATAATAAAATGTGACAGGCTCTAGCACTGGATCATTTTGATCCAAGTTGGCCAATGCCAACTCAACACTGCTGTCTAGACCCATATCATCAGGAAAGACATCCCACATCTTTGTCTTTCCCTTCAACCACTCATCCCTCTGCCTATAAATAAGACGAAGGTTGGTGTGCACATACACCATTGTCATTGCCCTAGACTGCTCAAGCCTGCTCTTCTTGGCACTATACATTCCCATATGTGCTCTAATTCCTCTCGCAACAAGAGGATGAAGTCACCTCATGGATAACAATTGTAGAGGAGGGCTTGTTGCCCCATGAGTTTCCCACCAAGAATAGGGCTTCTTAGCCCCCCCGTTTCTAATCACATCATATCTTGCAAATCGACCAATACTAGTGGAAAACTTCAAGGGCATCCTCCACCTCATCAAGGGATGCTCTATTCTCAAAAATCCGCCTCAATTCATCTTTCCTCCCTTGTGAGATTTCACCATCCATGTGAGGAGGGAATTTGCAAGAAGGTCCACCATTCAGCCACTCATGGCTGTAGTTTTTTGGGTTCAATGAGTGAGCCAAACAATGTAAAGGTGTGCAATTCTTGTCCCATCTGTTGACAAGAATATCCTGTATGGTGGTGAAGAAGGCCATTGATGATGTCTCATACTTGGGGCACTCACTCTATAAAATAATGCCCCTCATAGACTCAATCATGGAATCCAATCCCTCATAAACCTCTCCTAGTATGGGTTGGTTTGTATTTGCAAATCGAAGCGAAGAAATGATAGGGTCCATGATTTGAATAAGTAGATCTACACTTTCCCACCAAGCATCATCTAACACTGTGTCCTTCACTCTATTAGAGGCTGGTTGATCTGTCTTTCTCCAAAAAGACCAAAAATTTGAAATAACCATGGCCCCAAGAGCAGTCTTGACCTCCCTCAAATTGTGTATCGACAATCTTCAACAATGGTAAATTGGTGTACTCCTTGTAAATAGTGAGGGCATTTGTATGATTTTATACAAAGTTGCGGATATGCCGTACATCCTCAATAATGCTTCCAATCCAAAGCACATCAGAAGCAATAGATTTAAGTGCTAAGTTCAATGAATGGACAATGCAAGGTGTCCAAAACACTTGTGGATATTTAGCTTCCACAATCATGCCACCAGCGTCGCAAACATGTGCATTATCTGTAATGATTTGTACACAAGAATCAACACCTACATCTTCAATAACTTTAATAAACAACTTGCCCATATATTGTGCATCCTTGTATTGTCCAAGTTCATCCACTGATTTCAAGAAAACTGGACCGTGGGTGCCATGCTGGATCTGTCCATCCATCAGAAACAATGCTAATCCTAGATGTTGGCCATGTTGATTTAATAGGCTCAAGCATTTTTTCCACCTCTTTTTTTGCCTTCGTCAGCAATGTGGTTCTAGGCTTCTTTGACCCAGGAGGCACATACCCTGATGGAGCCCCTTGAGTTAGAGCTCGACACATCTCAATAAAAAGGGGTGAGCATGCAACATTAAAGAATATGAAGTTTTGATAGAAAATAAAGGCAATGGTGAGATCAAACTCTTCCCGTTTCTCTTTCTGAAAAATTTTGCCCATTGGATCAGGTGCAATTGCCTTTCTTTTTGCTTCTTGTCCCCCACCAGAACTCTCAAATGGAAATTTGTTGCTGCTTTCCCTCAAGAATGGAAGGGGGTCATCATTCTTGTTTTTTTTAAGATTTTGCAGCCACATTTGCCATACCAACATTGGCCTCTCTTTCCATTTCTTTCTTGTTTGGTAAAGGGACGTTTGTATAAGCTGCAATTCCACAACTTGGGAACGTCAACAAATGAGCTTTCACACGGTAATATTTGTTCGTGAAATTAGTGTTGCAATAGCTGCATTTCCAACTCACATTGCCTCCTCCCTTCACCAAATGAGCTTTCACATGGTAATATGTGCTCGTGAAATTAGTGTTGCAATAATTACATTTCCAACTCACATTGCCTCCTCCCTTCACCTTGCTTCTTGGTCCTTTCTCTCTTGCGACATATTTCCACAAGGGATATTTGTTACCTCCAGGAGGATGTCTTCCCTCAACATTTGAAGCTGCTTTTGCAGCCCCACTTGCAATAGAGGGAACACTTGCAACAGACCCTGATGAAATTGGGATAGGAGGGGCATCTCTAATGGGGACATTCTTCCCCTTCCTTTGCCCCTTCCCTGCTGCCCTTGATTGAGCCATGAATGCTGTAAAAAAATAAATAAAAAATGCACAAATTTGCTAAAGAAATGCACATGCAAACTGTTGTAATAAAATGCAAACAAAATAGAGAGAAAATGCACTTACTTGTTGCTTGAATCTGCTTGAAAATGCTCCCACACTCTTTTCTCTTTGCTCTCACACACCCATAGCAAACCCACAACCAAGAAGAAAGGTGAATGTGAAATTAGAATGGCCAAATCAACTTTTTAACGTCGCGCGAAGGTTTGATTTCCGGGATTCGTGTCCCATAATCGGGACACGATTGTGTCCGATCGGTCAGGAGACGATCGTGTCCGATCGGTCAGGACACGATCCAGACACGATCGTGTCCCAATCAGACACAACCAAATACAATTGAAAGGACACGAATACGACCAAATCATGTCCTATTTGCCCGATTCGGGACACGATGGGCCAGGGGGACGAATTTGGTTTCATAGGGTTTAGGGTATGTATCTTTTAATGGAGGTCCCTAAACCCTAAAATTTTTGTGAAGGCTCGAATTCCAGGTGATCTTTGAAGAATTATCCTTAATAGTGTGTGGGACCACATGGGACCAAGTGGGCCCGGGGTTAGGTCAAGGGGGTAGGGTTTACCAACCAATGATATACTTGACCTAATCAGGGAGGAGAAGGGGATCAAGGAAGGAATTTTCAATGAAAGGTAATGCGATGACCCCAGTGAGTTTTCTAGCCTAATGAAACCAGGGGCAAGAATTGGTGTTCAAGCTGGGGCTTGCGAGATCTCAAGATCCCACTATTGGAATTTCATGAAATTTGGAGGACTTCTTGAGGACATACCAACGCAGTTGTGGACCAAACATCAAAGTGTTTGGATGGCTGGATAGTAAGATAATTGATGCCCTAGGTGACTTATGTAGGTTAGGCTTATAAAAGAGGGGAAGGTGAAAGAAATAGGCTTTGATTTAAGAGTATATCCAACCATCAAAACTTTGCCTATCGAGAAGCTCCAAGACAAGAGAAAATGATCCAAACATCAAAATTCATTCCATGCTCCAAAAATTTGTCCTCCAGGAAGGATAACAAATTTCTTTAAAGGGATACAAGTCCAATCCAAGTGATGATGCTAAAATGAATTCACATCACTTGTATTTATACACTTCTAATGAATTCGATTTAGCTAATTAGGCCCACATTAGCCCCTTGATTAAAATAATGTGCAAAATAACTAACTTTTGGTGTCAAGCCAACCAACTAGCTCATAAACATAAGAATAAGCCTCTCAAGAGGTTGAATGATCAATAGTACATGTCGTTGGGCCTTCCAAGAGGCGTAATGAAGTCCATAGGTGCCATAATGAGAAATAAGACTCCAAAAGTAGTGGACAGGGGGTTGGCCCCTTGTTCTCCAAATAATAAAACTGTGGTGCTCCCAATGGGTGTGGGGGCACATAAGTAACTTCATGGGTCTCCAAATAGATCGAAGATGCCTGTAGACCATTTGCAAGGGCTTGGATGATGGTGTAAGTGATGCCACATCATCATGTAGGTATTGGGTCATCTACCAAGTTCATGGTACAACTATGGGGCAGATTGGGCATGGTGAACCAGGTACATCTTCCTCATCCAATAAGTGAGTCTCTAGCAATCTTTGAGCATCTCTAAGGGTCCATGGAGTGTTGTCTACTGCTGTGGAGGCCCATGGCTCTCTACACACGCCCTACATGCGTCAATGTATTTCTTTGGAGGGTTAGGACCCCATATGAGGAGACCAAACCCAAAATGGAGACCATCTGCAATCTTGCGTAAGATCCAATGCGTCCCCTAGCCTTGTAGTACAACAAGGCATTTAAATAAATCGAGTTAAAGAGCTTACAAACCATGAACAACAGGTGGACACTTAATAATGGCATGCCCTTCCCTGGTGGGATTTCGTATGTGCTAATGTCTTCAGCCTCCAGGGGATAATATGTCCAATGTACATCCTTCAAATGGTGGTGGCATGTGATAAAGAGATGAATGGAATAGGGAATGAAATGGGCAATCTGTGAGGGCGTACTGGATTATATTTGTGTCACAGAAATGGGTAATCTGTGAGGGTTTATTATAAATGGGTTTTTCCCCTTATGATGTAAAAAATATGAAAATCTTGATGTAAAGTGTCTTGACGGTTAGAAAAATAATTTATCCCCTCATAGGTTAATTACTTAAATTTTCTGGCAAAAAATTAATTAAAAATCCTAAGGCAGAAATTTAATTAATTCTAGGTCTTAGGTAAATTTAAATTCTCCAAAGGCAGAATTCATCGGTCCTTAAAAATTAAATTTTAAGAGGCCCAGGGACTAAGGTAAATTAATGATTTTGATAAATTTTAAATCTTTAATCCCTAAGGTTAAGTCAAAGTCAAAATTTTGGGGAAATTATTTCAAAAATTTAATTTTTGAGTTAATTAAAATGCATTTAATTGATAAATTCGAATTTCCTCAAGAATTAAATATTTTGACGGATGAGATTAAAAGAAATTTTAATCTTCATCAACTGTCGAGATTGCTTTGACGAGGATTACTCTAACTAGCCGTTGGAGGATTTATCATTAAATAGGAGGTCATTTGTCAGTTGATCCATCCGATATCTGAGTCGTAAGCAAAAAAGCTTGTGTAAGCAAAAAGCTTGTGTAAATTTTTCCTGGATAATAAAGAAAGACTTTGGGGTTAAATTTTGCTGGTGTTACTCTTTATGGATATACTCGAAGATGTTTTGTTTTCATGCATAAATTTGTTTTTTACCCATTGATGATAGCTTCTGAAGAGTGATTTGAGTACATATATCTTATTCAGTTGCTGGGTTTTAAGTGATAATTTCAATTTTGAATGTAATAGTGTAGGAATTTACAAGACACCAAAGGACACCGCTCACAAACAGATCACAGATCAATACACCAGTATTTTGACGTGGTTACAGTCCACGGCCTGAGCCAATGCGGCCACTTTAGGCAATTTATTAATAAAAGAATGAAAATTTACATAAGCTTCTCTCATGAACGGTTAACCTACAAATGACCCTCCATGCTCTTTAAATAGAGATCATGGACCAATCGGGTGTTAAGCCACGGATCAAGTGTCAGTAATAACGAGGAGAGAATGAACCGTTGGATCACTACATATCGTGACCGTCGGATTGTAAGTTACAAAATGTACATAGTAAAGAAACACACTTTACCTAACTCTATACTAGACCAAGTTATACTTAACTATTTCCTATGTGTCGGAATATCCTAACATCCCCCCTTAAGAACAACTTGGGATAGGATTGAAGGATTTACAAATATGACACAATAGGAGAAGGAAGGAGGCACTAGAGCCTATCCCCCCTTAGTGACAACTTCCTGAACTCCAACCATAAATTGAAGTTTAGTGAACTTCGCCTCTGTGAGAGCCTTTGTAAAGATGTCTGCAACTTGATCATCTGTTGAACAATATTGCACTTCAAGAACATGTTCATGAATGAGCTTTCTGATGAAGTGCATGTGTAGTTCAATGTGTTTGCTGCGCTGATGTTGGACTGGATCTTTGCATAGTTGAATGGCACTTTGATTATCACACCAAAGTGTAGTCGGATGTTTCTACTGAAAGCCAAACTCTGACAGGATCTGACGAAGCCACAAGGCTTCCTTACTAGCTTCTACGGCACCACGATACTCTGCTTCTGCTGAAGAAAGAGAAATGGCACCTTGTTTCTTGCAAGCCCATGTAATAGGTCCTGAACCAAGAGTGAACACATAACCTGCAGTAGACTTCCGATCATCAGGGTCACCAACCCAATCGGAATCAATGAAACCAACCAATAGAGGAGATGCTTCGGCACTGTAATGAATCCCAAACTGAACTGTACCTCGAACATAACGAAGTATTCTTTTAGCTGCTTTCCAATGACTTTCACGTGGGTTTTGCATAAACCGAGCAACAAGGCCAACAACAAAGGAAAGGTCAGGACGAGTATGGGTTAGATACAAAAGTTTTACTACAAGTTGATGGTATAAGGTAGCATCAACTTTAGGAGAAGTACAAGTGACTGAAAGTTTGACTCCAGACTGAAAGGGAGAAGGGGCTGGCTTACAGTCTTCCATGTGAAAATGGCGTAGAATATTACAAGCATACTTGGACTGGGAAAGGGAAATACCTTCCTTGGATTGCAAGACTTGAAGACCAAGAAAATAATGTAAGTGTCCTAAGTCTGTCATTTCAAACTTCCTTTTAAGGCTAGACTTCACATGGTTTATAAGGTTGGGATCACTACCAGTCAGGATAAGATCATCAACATAAAGAACAAGAATGATAAGAGACTTGCCCACTTTCTTGGTGTAGACAGTATTGTCAGAATGAGACCTAGAAAAGCCATTTTCTAAAAGAAAGTTATCCATTTTGGCATACCAAGCTCGAGGAGCTTGCTTGAGACCATAAAGGGATTTCTTAAGCCGACATACAAGGCTGGAGTCTGTTTGTATAAAGCCAATAGGTTGTTCCATATAGATTTCTTCATGCAAGTCCCCATGCAAGAAGGCAGATTTAACATCCATCTGATGGACTTCCCATTTGAAAGAGGCAGCAAGGGAAAGAACAAGGCGGATAGAGTTCATTTTGGCAACAGGGGAGAAGGTTTCAGTGTAGTCAATTCCTTCAACTTGTGAAAAACCCTTAGCAACAAGACGAGCTTTATGTTTATCAACTTTCCCATCTGGTCCATACTTCGTTCCGTAAACTCATTTGCATCTAACAAGTTTTCGTCCCTTTGGTAGAGGAACAAGATCCCATGTATCATTTGCCAATAATGAATGATATTCTTCATTCATAGCTGCTTCCCAATCTGGATGGCCTGAAGTTTCTGCAAAGGTGTCAGGATCATAATTCACTGAAGCTTGAGCCAGTAAAGAAGAGGCTCTATCAAACTGAGAACGTGTACGTCGTTGATCTGTAGGATCACCGGAAAGATCACCTGTTGCATCCCGAGTAACACGAACCCATTTTGGAAGCTGAGGAGCTAAAGGAGGATCCTGAGAAGGTGGGGGAGGATTTTCATCCTCGCTTTCATCATCTGAAGAAGAAATATTTTCAAAAGTAGAAGAGATAGGGAGAGGTGGCACATCCGCCAAACTAAGCTCGTAGGCTGATATATTTTCAGCAAACTTTACATCTCTTCTAATGATACCATTTTTGGACTTAAGTGGAATAAGTCTATATCCTTTGACATCTTCAGAATATCCAACAAAAATACATTTTTCACTCTTAGGTTCTAAAGCTTTATGTTTCTCATCGGGAATATGGGCCCATGCTTCACTTCCAAAAACACGAAAGTGACTCACATTTGGTTTAATTGAGCTCCATGCTTCTTCTGGAGTGATATTCTTTAAAACCTTAGTAGGAGTGCGATTTATTATGTAATTTGCACAGTTAATTGCTTCTGCCCAATAATTAAGACTAAGTCCTTTAGATTGAAGCATACAATTAGCCATTTCCTTTAAGGTGCGATTCTTCCTTTCAGCTACACCATTTTGTTGTGGAGTATATGGAACAGTATGTTGCATTTGAATTCCATGCTCAGTGCAAAAGTTGATGAAGTTGTTTTTAAAATATTCTCCGCCATTATCAGATCTTAGCTTAAGAATTTGATGTCCAGATTGTTTTTCAACAAAGGCCTTAAAGGCCAAGAACATGTTAAATACTTCACTCTTGAGTTTTAAGAAGTATGCCCAAGTGCGTCTGGAGAAATCATCATTGAAAGTTAAGAAATACTTGTAGCCAGAGAAGGAAACAACTGGAAGTGGACCACATAAATCACTATGCACAAGCTGTAAAGGGGCTGAGGCGTGCCAAGAGGCACGTTTTTCAAAACTGTCCCGATGATGTTTTTCGAGTACACATTCGGAACAAACACCATCTCTGCAAGATACCATTGGAAGACCTGTCACCATATTTTCTTTACATAGATTCTGAAGAGAGCGATAGTTTAAGTGACCAAATCGCTCATGCCAAAGTTTGCTCACTTCATCATTATGGGCAACAAATACTGAGGGAAGATTTGATGACCCAAAGTTGTGAAACTTATACAACCTTGTAGAATCATCAGCAATGCCAGTAGCTAAAATCTGTCTAGGATCTCTTAGGTCCTTAATTACAACATCGTGAGGTGAAAATTCAACGATTTTACCTTCACTTGAATGAGTTATCTGATATACAGATAAAAGGTTGCTACTCATGAGAATGAGAAGAAGAAGATACATTTAGTGCATAGCCAGACCGAGATGCTTGACAACCACATGCAGAAAGTGCCATTCCTGAAGATGAAGTTGAAGTTGAAGAGTGCTCCAAATGGATGTTATGCTTCTTCATTGCTGCTTCCAAGTCTTCCATCTTCTTAAAGCATTTGGATTCTAAGTGGCCATCTCGATTACAAAAGTTGCAATGTTTATCAGTCTTCTTCCCTTTGTTTTTATTTGTCTTATCATTTTGTTGAAATGATTTTTCATTTTGAGGCTGAAATTGCTTAGGACCCTTGTTTGGTTTAGGACCATTCTTTTTAGGATACAACTTCTTAGGATTCTTTGGATTTGGTTGCTGCTGGGCGGCTAACGCTTTCTTAGAAGAGTTTCCAAGATTAAGAAGACCAAGGTGTAAGAGTTTTTCTTGTTCTCTTATTAAATAATCACAAAAAGAATCAAAGGAAGGGGACTTGTAGTCTTGTCCTTGAGAAATGAAGGCTTCTCTTGTAGAATGGAAGGTGGAAACAAACGCAGAGTAGGCTGGTCCCAACTTAGTAAGAATGGAATAGATAAGGTTACTATCTTCTTTCTTAACCTTAACACCTTACAAGAGAAGTCTAAGGGTCTTGAACTTGGACAAAAAATCTTCAATGCAAGAAAAATTATTGGGGTCCAATGTAA
Source organism: Pinus tabuliformis (assembly GCA_031772625.1). Classification (NCBI taxonomy): domain Eukaryota; kingdom Viridiplantae; phylum Streptophyta; class Pinopsida; order Pinales; family Pinaceae; genus Pinus; species Pinus tabuliformis. Next base: position 418,205,782 of record CM062806.1, on the reverse strand, counting down.
GCAACTCATTTTCAAGTTGATGGGCTCTAAGTTCATTTTTAATTCCAAAGACTTTAGTAATCTGTTTCATTGCTTCATCAGGAGCATCAAGTTCTGCAATATGGAATCTAAGATCTGGAGAAATAGACATCCCTATCAACCCACATGCTTGATCTTGCCTATTTTCCCATTTAGCTGCCTTATCTTCATCTTTCGGTTTGGTTTCTTGGCCTGTGGCTATTCTGTAGAGACCTTTACTTCTAAGTAAATCCACAATGTAGGACCACCATTGGAAGTAGTTGGTGCTGTCAAGAATAACTTGGCATGGACTTTCCATTTTAACAAAAACTGAAGCTATAGATGCTGAAACTAAGTGTTGCAATGGAAAGATCTCGAAAAATTAGGCTGTTTAAAAAAAAACGGTTCTGAAAACGGCTTTTGGATGAAGAAGTTATGGCTTTTTGAAGAAAATTTGATGAAGTCGCCGACGAAGTGTGGGAATGTGCGGAAATGAAAAATCCGCCCCCACAAAAAGGAGTCTTGAACTCAAGACCTCTACTCTCATAAATTAGCTTTGGACCAAGTGAGCTATACAAAAAGTTTGAGAGAGAGAGAGGGAGGGGGTTGAAGCTTTGGTTTGCGTGCTTGCTTTGAGAAAGCTCTTTTTCCCTACAAAGCAAAAAACACAAAACCCAATATGAACATACAAAAAAAAACGAACCTTACGGCTCGAAGTTAGCTTTAGCCGGAAACTAAATATTTTCCTCAATGTTTCTGATTTTCCGAGATCACACTAAGGCGCAGCGGAAAAGAGCATACGCATGAGAAAAATCCTTCCTTTTTGTTTCTGATTTGCCCAGATCGCACAGAGTCGCGGGGCAAAGAGCATACGCAGAAATGAAAGGTATAGATCCGGTAATAAAAAAAGCTAAATAAACCGAAACCGAAATAAACAGAGAGAAAATAACTGTAAACTGCAAATAAACACTGTATACCTCCAAATCTTAAAAAAGACGCAGCTAGGGATACCAGAAACCTTTTCGCGTGAAACGAAAGAGGTTCCTCACTGGAACAGATGCTCCCAACACAACAGAGCAGTCCTCTTGGCCCGAAAGCAGTTAGAAACAGTAGATCTAGGAAACGGTAGTCGGATGCAGTTCTACCAGCTTCAGATTTGGATCACCAACGGACGCGGCCCTCAAATAGCTCCGATACCATGTAGGAATTTACAGGGAAAGTTTTGCAGACAGAACACCAAAGGACACCGCTCACAAATAGATCACAGATCAATACACCAATATTTTGATGTGGTTAAAACCCTCAAAGAGGGAAACAGTCCACGGCCTGAGCCAACGCGGCCACTTCAGGCAATTTATTAATAAAAGAATGAAAATTTACATACGCTTCTCTCATGAATGGTTAACCTACAAATGACCCTCCATGCTCTTTAAATAGAGATTATGGACCAATCGGGTGTTAAGCCACGGATCAAGTGTTGGTAATATCAAGGAGAGAATGAACCGTCAGATCACTACATATCGTGACCGTCGGATTGTAAGTTCCAAAATGTACATAGTAAAGAAACACACTTTACCTAACTCTATACTAGACCAAGTTATACTTAACTATTTCCTATGTGTCGGAATATCTTAACAAATAGAAGGTATTTCTATTTATCTGAATTTTATTATCATTTTCTCGCTCTATTTTAATGGCTGGATTGAGTTTTGCAGGAGAATCTTGATTTTTAGATCCTCAGGCATTAGGGGAATTTTTCAGTTAGACTAGCCAACTCTCGATTTATGTTTTTTGAAGAGCCTAGCCAAATTAGCTCTGGGCTTATCATAAAATTTTATGTGTATGTGATACACGAAGGGTTTTGAGTTAAACACTTCCCTTAAAATTTAAAAATTTATTTTTCTGTGTACGAAATTGATATATCTGGCTGTTGAGAGCCTTAGATTATTAGATCCGGGAGCTGAGTTGGACTCATACTCCTCAGATTTGATAGATCTACCATTCTTGTGCATAGATCTGTAATTTATTTATCTATTTTCTTTCGACTTGGGTTTTTGGGGTCTTTTAATTTTTTTTGTATATCTAGGTTCTGGGTGTTTTTGTTTTCAGGTACAAGTTGCAGATTTGAAAGAGAATTTTGATTTGAAGCCATATCTAGGCCCTGGAGGGTAAGACCTGGCCTCAAAATCATTTTTGCAGGGATATTATCCAACTTTTTTGCAGTCCAAAGGTCTTTAAAATTTTAATCTGGAAATTTTACAAGGGTTTCACTGCAAAATCTGAAGCAGAAAAAATGTATCGATATAATATTCGAAAATTTTTGGGAAATTCTCTGTTTTTTGGCTACCATTTTTTTGTCTTCTGCCGTATTGAGTCTCCATTTTGTTGCGTTTTCCCCTTCAAAAATTTCCTTTTACTATTTGCGTTTTGGGGTTTTTGGGAAAATTTCAGATTTCTTTTTCCATCACTTTCTTGCCTTTCGCGCTACCCCATCAACCTGCAAGTTAATTCTTTAATTTCCGCCTTCGAAATCTGCCTTCGCTGCTCCTCAAACCCCAGCTATAACCGCCCATCTGTAGCCACGTCAACCCTCAATGTCCATTTCCCTGTCCGTCCTCCTTTTCCCTGCTAAACCCTTGCTCCCTTTTTTCCTGCGATTTTCTTGTTCCCTCTGCACTAAACCCTCTCTCTCTTCGACATCCTCCATTCCTCGATCTAGGCCGCATTTTTCATTTACTACAGATCCTCCCACCATTGCACCATCGCGCTGCTCCTCTGCTCTACGTCCCTTTCTTCTGCTCTTCGTGGCCCTCTTTTCCCGTTGTCTGCTTGCAAAAAACCTTTCATGCAACATTCTCCATTGCCCATCGTTGAGCTGCCCCTCTGCTCCGCGTCTCTTAACCTACAACTTTTCCGTTGTCCTCAGATCTTCTTCCTCGAGCTCCATACCTTGCTGCCTGCTCCTTCGTCCCCTCCTCGAAGCTGCGTTCTCTCCTCTCCATACGCTATCGGCCGTCAAACCTGCGTAAACCCAAAATGCTTCGACCCTTTTTTTATTTCTTTTTTACCTCACTTGTATATGCATGAGGTAGGTTAGGTTTTAGATTTGATTTTTTTAATGTTTCATTAGGTTTAGGTTTCTAACAATTTCGATTTCTTTTAGGTTTCATTCATTGTTTCAAATTTTATTTTATGTTTGATTTTCTTAGAAAAATTAGAAAAAATAAAAAAAGCCTTTTTAATCTTTGTGACATTTGATTTTTTTTTTAGAAATTTAATTGTTCTTAGTTTAGATTTCAATTTTTTGTTTTGTTTTGGTGATTAGATTTCCTTTTTTTTAATTCCATTTTCATTTGATTTTTTTTTTTAGTTTTACATTTTTTTCATTTTTAACTTATGATTTTGATTTTTTTTATCATTTAAAAAACATTCAAAAACATAAAAAATCTAAAATAAAAAAAATAAAAAATAAAAAATCTAAAAACAAAAATTTAGTGACTTTAAAATTGAGAATGAAATAAATTAAAGGTGGATTTGCGCTTTCACATTAAATATTTTTAATGTGGCTTATGGTTCATTAAAAATTAAATTTATTAACCCTTTGGTTTAGTTTAATTTCTTCATTTACCACATTAAAGGTATTGCCTGCGGAATAATTAAATCGTTAAATTAAGGTTCCTTGGTGTTCTTTCGTGGTAGTGATTTCTCTATTGTCAAGTGCAGTAAATGTTTTAAAAAATGATATTGACTGTTGGAGAAAGATAATTTTGCTAGATTACTTTTTGAGCATTTTACATTTAATTGTTCATAATTGTCGCTTTGCCACATTTATAATTTTGCTTTTGATAACTTGTTTTTATTCAGTCCATGGTTAATTTAAATTAAAGGCACTAGTCTATAATCAATTCCATCTTATGGTTGTGTCTTAGTTTAATCTATCTACCTCAATTGACCAAGACTTATTCTATATTCATCAAGTTGTTCATATTTAAAATCTCTTAGAGTTTGTGTTCCACAGACTATTTTCATCCATTCACCTTAGGGACTATCCCCCCTGACTTGTCTACGAGAGAGTCTAAACGGAGTGAGTAAGGATTAGCGTGATAATCCTTACTCTGAGCGTTGTCACGGTGCGTAGACACTTTGTGCGACAACACCACCCTTTTCTATATGTCTTTTGCTTTTTATGGTTTTTGTTTGATTAACTATGTTGAACAAGTTGTCATTGATGTCAAAGCAAGAGTAGTTGTAAGATGATTGAGCAGGTGTGCAGCAGGTCATTGATGTCAAAGCAAGAGTAGGTGCATGTATCAGGTAGATAAGAGGTTGCAAGAACAAAACCCTAGCCCTAGGGTTTGAGTTCCTTGGATGATGAAGATACGATGTCTTTGTTGATGCTTTTGGAGCAACAGATTAATATGCTTGCCTCAAAAATCCTTGTCATCATATTCTACTCATCAAACTGATTCTAGTGGTATGTGGAGCATCTCGTGGGCCTTCCAAAGTTGTGAGATGTGCTTCGTCAAACTTTGTAATCCAACTTTTGGACCAAAACCCCAAAGGGGTGCTACGGTGGCACCATATGGTTGGCTAATAATGCGGCACCTATTAGTGATGATGTGGCGTTGAATTAAACCAACTAGTGAATGATCTGGCAGCTTCATGAGGTGGTATTCAAGATAAGTGTTCAAATAGATGTCGCAGTGAATTATATTAAAAAGGGGTGAAGTGAAAAAGTTTATTTTATTATGATGGGGCCAAAGAAATATATTTTAATTTATTTAAAAAAGAGGGGATTTTATTGATATTTCGAAAGTAAAAGGAGAAGGAGGATTGTTCTATAATAATCCAAAATTGGAAACGTGGAAGAAAATTAATGTTCATAAGATTTATTTGGGCTCAATATATATATATATATATATATATATATATATATATATTGATTGTATTTGGATGCTGCCCAACGCCGCACGTCGGCCTCAGCCTCAAATATTTGAACATGAAACCATATAAACACATCAAATATCTCTCGAAATGTAAGGCTAAGAGGCTAAGTATTTTTCCTTGCGGCAAGGCTTGGGTAAGTATAGAAGATCAAAGGGTTTGTTCTAGGGGTTTCACTATTTCTTCTGATTGCATATGGACATCGATTTTTCATGTGAAGACTTTTTCTTGTATATGTGTCCTATGCACAAACATCTTTTGGTAGAAAAAGCATCAGGGTTTCTGACTTGTTTTATTGAACCAAAGGTTTAGTTTACAGAACCGATGGCATCATTCTGCGGCTAGCAGCTCATTTTTCTTTGGATGATTCAACATATAGTGACCTGTGCGTAGTCCTGAATGCTACTTTAAAGTCACAGCTCTTGAAGACTATAACTGAAATTGTATACTACATCTGAATTTTTAATCGAAAGCTGGAGCATTATCACTTCTCTTCAGGGATCCAATTTCTTCGGTTTTGTGAAATAGAAGCTGAAGCAGCGAAAGTTTTGTGGAAAGTTCGATTTGTTGTTGTCGATCTATCTCATTACCTCTGAAGAAAGATCAAGGGAATGAAGATGATCTGATTTCCTCTAATGTGAATTATTTCCAATGAATCGTAAAGTCCGAGAAGAGGTCGAAGTCTCTTGGGGTTTGTTTATTCTTGAGAAGGGTTTCGCTGAGTTGCACCTAGACTGAGTGCATGAACATACACACAGACCTGTAGCATGTCAACTGATTTTTGCAAATAGCAAAATTGTGATATTTTGGACGCAGATTCATACAAATGATCTGTGGCATAATGTAATATTCCAGGTTATTGTGCACTAAATCTACTCGTGAAGCAACCTGTCTAGATCTCCAAAGGGGGTTGTTTCATTCTGTGTACCTTGACCAGTGACTCTGAAACAAGTTTTCATGCTCATTATGTGAAATAATCCTGAAGAGTGCTGTTAGAAGAATTGAAGACTATAAAGATGTTACCCTGTCAGTCATCTTGAGAAAGGTTTTGACATGGAAACACTCAAGTTGTGAAGAAAGGCATTGACAACGAAATATGATAGGAGCATCACAAGCAGCTTGCTGATGTGTGTTAAATCAGTGCATTAGTACTATAACCTAACAGTAGTAGGAAGATATTTGTATGACAGTACATCAAGCAATCTGTGTGATATCTTCAATACGAAAGGTCCATCTTGGTAGACTACAATCTTTGTAAAGCAAAGTCTCAGTGATGCATTCTCCATCAGTCAGGACTCAGGAAGCTCAACCATAAACTTGATATATGACAGTACAACATAATGAAAAGCCTCCATGTTCTCTAGTACAAACTTGATTTACACGATGAAAAAAGTATTTGACTGGAGCAGTGAATTGAAATTGGACAGTGGGTAGTGATGAAAGGAGTGACAAGTAGTAAGGACTATTATTGCTACATCAAGGTGTGATCTATGCAAGATCATCTGAAGGTCACTCTATTGTTGGTTTTATGGTGTGATATCATCTGAGGGTCACCCAACAGAGGTCAGGCAAGCTGACGCTGAGGCTGGGAGAAGTGTTGGAGAATTTTTCTCTCTGTTGGGTAAGCCAGTTTGGCATCCTGTTGTATTGAAGAATTGCTGAATAATAAAACCCTCCCTCCCTGCACCAGTTTTCCCACATTGGGGTTTTCCGGGGACTATTGTCCAAATATCCGTGTCGATGTGTTGATTCTTGTGCATGTGTTTGTTTCTGTATTATGGTGTGATATCTGCAGCAAAATTTATTTTAATGTTTATTGAAGGAATCTCATAAATAACTTATTGGAAAATAAGTAGGTAAAGTAAATCAGTTGTTGCAGTGATAGAATTTTCACATGGTATCGGAGCAAGTAATCAGAGATAGGAAGGGAAAATCAATTATGGGTCGAGACCATAATGCAGAGGCATCTACGTTAGGAGACTGGCAATTTCAAGGCAAAGTCTACGACGTCTTCTTCATCAAGGAGAAAGTATATGTCAAACACCCGAGTTGGAAAAAGAAAGTGCAGATCGGGATTAAAAGTAACACGCTGTATAAACTACAACTAGAATCACCAATGGCACTAATAGGCAGTCATGGAAACATAGATTTGAACGAACTATGGCACAAAAGAATGGGGCATTTGCACCATGGGGTCTTAAGAATTCTTAGGAGCATTGTAACAGGAGTTTCGGATCTTAGTACGGAATGAGATGATGTATGCAGAGGATGTGGTTTAGGAAAGTATGCCAAAACAACATTTCCTAGAAGTAAAAACAGGGCCAAGAGTGTATTAGAATTGATACACTCAGATATCTGCGGACCTATGTCCACTAAAGCTCTTAGTGGTGCCGAGTACTTCCTTACCTTCATTGGTGACCACTCAAGGAAAACTTGGATTTATTTTCTGAAAACAAAGGATGAGGTTCTTTGTTGATTCAAAGAGTTCAAAGCTCTGGTGGAGAATTTGACTGGGAAGAGAAAAAGTTTTGCGCTCAGCTAATGGTGGAGAGTATGTTGATAAGGAATTCACTGATTTTTGCGCTAAGGGCATCTAAAGAGAGTGGACAACTCCTTACAATCTGGAGCAGAATGGAGTAGCAGAAAGGAAGAACAAGACTATTGTAGAAGCAGCTAGGGCTATGATGTATGATCAGGATATGCCAAAATTCCTGTGGGCGGAAGCATGCAAACAACAATCTATCTTCAGAAAAGGACTCCTCATCATTGGGCAAGATTACTCCAGAGAAAGTTTTCACAAGGAAAACACCTGAAGTCAGTCTTTTAAGGATATTTAGGAGTTTAGCATGTTGCCCGTACCCTAGGAAAAGAGTAAAACGCTGGATCAAATTGCGGAAAAAGGGTATCTAGTGGGATATAGTGGGAACGCTAAGACATACAGAATATATCTTCCAGGGAGCAGGAAGGTAGTGGTTCGACGAGATGTGAAGTTCATGGAGGACAGGGCTTTCAGAAAATCTCGTGAAATGCCTTCCGGGGAGCAGTCAAAAGAGGAGCCGTTGGTTAAACCTCTTCAACCAATGGAAGTAAAGAATTCTTCCTCCGGTCGGGAAGATTCATAGGATGAGAAGGAGCTAACAAAAGCACCTACTGGCAGAGGAAGAACTAGCAGGGAACTTTGTCAGATTCTGCGAGATGCAAAGGACTTCATTGGTGCGCCAAGTAACAATAAGAGTGAGCAAAAACAGGCAAATAGATATCAGGCATTAGTAGCTCAGTATGGGTAGCCTTCCAGTTTCCAGGAGGCAACTCAACATTAGGTTTGGTTAGATGCGATGGCAGAGGAGTACAACTCCATAATGGTGAACGATGTTTGGGAGGTAGTACTAAGGCCTCAAGACAGATCAGTGGTAGGTTCAAGATGGATATAAAAGATCAAATACGCTGCAAATGGTAGTGTGGAGAAATATAAAGGCAGGTTTGTGGCTAAGGGGTATGCTCAGAAGGAAGGAATTAACTACGAAGAGACCTTCGCCCCGGTAGCCAAGTACACATCTATTAGATCCGTGATAACTTGCAACACAGATGGGGTGGGAGATTCGTCAGATGGATGTCAAAAACGACATTTCTGAACGGGGTGATAGAAGAAGAGGTATACATTGAACAACCATAGGGCTTTGAGACACATGAGAAGAAGTCTCATGTATGCAGGTTGAAGAAAGCCTTGTATGGGCTGAAATATGCACCTAGAGCATGGTATTTTCGAATCGATGGCTACTTGCAGAAGATGGGATTTGTCAAGAGTGACGCAGATCCAAATCTCTACTATCTGGTTGTAGAGAATGAGCCACTAATCTTAGTATTATATGTGGATGATCTCTTTCTGACATGATCATCTAGGCTCATCGGGGACTGCAAGAAGATCTAGCCACATAATTCGATATGAAGGATTTGGGACGAATGTATTAATTCCTAGGGTTGGATGTTTGGCAGCAAAAGGGAGAGATCTTCCTTGGGCAAGGGAGATATGCTATAGAAATCCCGAAGAGATTGAGGATGGAGGACTGTAGACCCATGGCTACTCCAATGATCACCAACTGGAAGAAGATTGATGCATCAGAAGACAAGGATGTTGGTCCCACCTTATACAGGTTCATAGGGTCCCTGATGTATCTGTGAATACCAAGCCAGACATATACTACGCTGTTAACACCCTTAGTCAGTTCATGGTGGAACCGAAGAGGGTGCACTGGGCAGGAGCCAAACATGTTCTCAGGTATTTATAAGGAATAGTCGATTATGGACTCTTGTACACTAGGAGTAAGGATATCAGATTGAGTGGATTTACTGATGCAAATTGGGCAGGAAGTTTAGTGGATCGAAAAAGTACCTTTGGGTACTGTTTCAACATTGGATCAGGAATGGCCTCCTGGTGCAGTGGGAAACATGAGTCTGTGTTGACACCTAATCAAAGGGATTGGGTGTACCGCTGTAATTAATGTAAATAAATAATAGAGAAGATAGAGAGTCATCGTGAAATGAATTGAACAGTCACTCCCTCTTGTATTTGTATATAATAATGAACAACTGAATGAATATATGAGTTTTGATTTGAGAAGTTACCTCCTGGTCTGACATGGTATCAGAGCAGGCGCCATTTTTTGGCTTCCTTTTAATTTGTAATTCCTATTCTGTTTTGCCTTTGTTTTGTATATTTTGTAGGCTGACATCTCTGTCAAATCCCTGCGAAATCTCATTTATCGTTTAATACATTCGTTGAAGTGTGTTGCATTGGAGCTAGCTGTTGAAGTCGAAGGTGCTGTAATGACTTGGATTTCTTCTTGCTCTGAGTATGGTATTTATACCCTTTCACATTGAAGAACCATATATCCTTTTTCTTTTTCCCTTGAGCTGGATCTCAAGTATTATAAACCCATATATATAAATATCGTCAGGTCCGCTTTTTAATTGCATATCACAAATCTCTTGCCCTGATCAATACCGCTGCATATTTGCGATGCGATCATACCCTTCATTAAACCCGCTTGGACACAGTTCCCGAGGTTTCACTTTATCTGGCTCGTTCTCCACCGTTGATCTCAACCTCCAGATCTGACGACTGACATTGATTTTGGGGGGACCACTTGCACAACGGTTACCCGCTCGAAAAGTGCCTTTTAATCTCCATTGTTGATCATCACCCCAAAATCCGATGGTTTATAGTGATTTTGGGTGCATTAGTTGCATGAGAGTTACTCGCCTGATACGAGCGGTTTTTCTCTCTCCCCTAGTCGCTACGTGTCAATCGCTTAGTGGAATCGGGCGCTCCCCTCTCAATACCACTTATTGTTTTTTATCCACCCGAAATCCCGCTTGTAACCCGAAATCTGCCTTTAGCTGTGGTTATCGCCCCGACTTGTTTTGCTTGCGATAACCATTGATCGCTTACCATCGACGACCCTCCTCCGTTCATCTCCTCCGCTCATCTCCGCTGTTCATCTCTTAACATCGTTCATCTCTCTGCGGTTCATCTCTTAAACATCAAACTCTTGTATACAGGTGAAAGAAGGCGATACCAGGTTGAATGTTGTTGGTATAATGTTGTTGGTATAACGATATGCATTCAATTATATCTATTGCGGGATTAGTTCTCAATGGAAAGGAGAATTATTTTGAATGGTCGCGGAAAATCCAACACACTCTCATTTTTAATGAGCTATGGAACGGAGTGTGTGTTGGAGAAGGAGATGAAGCGCCAGTCCAACCTATCTCAGACAAGGAGCTCGCCATTTGGGAAAATAAGAACAACAAAGCCTATGCATTGATTGCAGCATCAGTAAGTGAAGAGGTGAGTCGACACCTTTCACCATTTTCCAATGCATTTGAAGCCTTACAAACGCTGAAGGAACTCTATCACTCACACTCTGCACTTGAAGTTGTTCAACTCATGATTAAACTCTTCACCCTTGAATTACAATAATGATCTTCTTGCTCTTGCATCCGAAGTAAAATCTATAATGCATGATATCAAAGTCACTAAGGTTGAATTGGATATTCCTCTCATCGCTTTTCTCAAGGCACTTTATCCTACTTACTCCAATTATCTTGAGTCATTGCAAGCAAATGGAAATCTCAAAAATATTACCTTTGACTCTTTTGTGAAAAAAATTGCTGAAAGAGAGAAAGCTTTTGGAAAGAAGATAACCCCTAAATCTTCTGAAGAGGTTGTGTGCCTTTCTCATAAAAAAAAGAATCTTGCCCAAGATTCTTCCAGAGGAAGAGGTGGTCGAAGAGGAAGAGGAAGATATTTTAGAGGCAGGGGGGCAGACATTCTCAAGGAGAAAAGTCAGATTTGCACTGCATACGCTGCAAAATAAATGGATCACATGATGCCTCCACATGCAAGTTACCTTGGGACAAAACTGAGCAACAAAGAAACCAACCCAAAGGTAAAACTAATGACATAGACAAAGATAAAGCACCTGAATCCGTTCATTATGTTGTGGCACAATGTAATATTGGAGTAAATGAAGACTTATTTAATGCTTCACTTGCTTCTTCGAAAAATGATTGGTTGCTTGATTTAGGAGCAACTTGCCACATGACTCATAGAAAAGATTTTTTTGTAGAATTTACTGACAATGTTGATGGAGAAGTATACTTTGCAGATCAATCAAAACTCAAGCCATCAGGGCTTGGCACAATCAGGCTTAAATTGCCTGGTCTTCCAGACTTTCTTCTGCATCATGCTCTATATCTCCCACAATTGAGGAGAAACTCGCTGTCCTTGGTCCACATCCGCCAGCAAGGTCACTCCATTCATATGTTTGATGGCAAGCTTGAGGTGAGAAAAGCATCTGACCACTCACTTGTCATGACAGGGATAGAAGAAGAAAGGCTTCTCAAGCTGCAGGGTACCTCTGCTCATGCACAACATTTCTCATACAATTCTCATTATGAAGAAGGTACACTTCCATCAAGTTTATTATGGCATGCTAGATTTGGACATTTGAACTATGACAACCTCCACTTGTTGAAGAAAAATGGTGTTACTGGTTTGCCTACAATTCTTAGGAAGCTTAAGCAATGTGATGCTTGCATTCTAGGAAAGCATAGCAAACAGTCCTTTCATGATTCACACTCCAGAGTACATAGAAAACTTGAACTCATTCATTCATATTTATGTGGTCCAATGCCTGTCTCTTTTGCAAATGGAAATAAATATATGATGACATTTATTGATGACTACACCAGAATGTGTTGGGTTTATTTATTAAAGAACAAATCTGATGCTTTTCAAACATTCAAGAACTTTCATACATGGATTGAAAATGATGCACAATCTCATATTGGCTCTATTCGCGCTGATAATGTAAAAGCATACACTTCAAATGAATTTGAAAACTATCTTCGCCAACATGGGATCAAACATCAAACAACTGTGCCTTATAATCCCCAACAGAACGGTGTAGCTGAAAGAATGAATAGGACAATCTTAAACATGGTACGCTCCATGCTGTTTTTCAAAAATGTAAAAATGATGTTTTGGGCTGATGCAGTTCTATGTGCTGTATATATAAAGAATAGATGTCCATCTAATACTATCAGAAACAAGACTCCTTATGAAATGTGGTATGGGCACATTCCTTCGGTAAAACATCTCAGGGTCTTTGGTTCCACCTGTTATGCCTTGATACCAAAGGTACATACAAACAAACTTGGTGCAAGAAGTCGTAAGTGTATCTTCCAGGCGTATTCAAACACCTACAAAGCATACCATCTCTATGATGAAGTCAACAAAAAGTTTGTTGTATCTAGAGATGTAATCTTTCTTGAATCATCAAAACTAACAATGTTGTTGAAAGGCAACTTGATCGCTTGGATAGATTCACAAATATAAAATCATTTCAAGAATTTGAAAATCAAATTCCACATCTTGAAGGAGGATATTCCTATACTAGATCAACCCGTGGAATCTTCTTCTGAAGCACTCTCTCCCCTGCATGAAACTCCAACAACGGATGATACTTTGAGTGATGTGATTGACAAAATTGGGAGACTCAATCTTGATTCAGTCCCAACTCAATCAACGGAGCAGCCTGGACCATCTGAGAAAGGTCCCCCAAAGTGGCTGACAAAGACACTTGAAAGTGTTCATCCTGATGAGGTTGGAAAGACAGGAACTAGAAATTCAAATCAGAAAAATGGAGGTAATGTAGATGACTCTGATTCACCTATTGATATGGATGTTTCTTATGATTGTGAATTCAATTTGTCTACAGATTTTGAACCAACTTCCTTCAAAGAAGCTGCTTCTCATGATGAATGGAAAGAAGCAATGCAAAAGGAGTATGATGCCCTGATAAAGAATGGCACTTGGAAGCTGGTTGATCCTCCATTGGGAACTAAACCAATTGGCTGCAAGTGGGTCTACAAGAACAAGTATAAAGCTGATGGCTCACTTGACAAGCACAAAGCCAGGCTTGTGGCAAAAGGTTTTGCATAGAAGGAAGGGTTCGATTATGAGGAAACTTTTGCCCCCACAACAAAATGGGCTACCATCAGGACACTCTTTGCCCTAGCAGCTCAGAACGGTTGGAAAGTCCATCAAACGGATGTAAAAACTGCTTTCTTGAATGGAGATCTAAAAGAAAACGTATTTATGTCCCAGCCTGAAGGATTTGTTGTGAAAAGACATGAACATAAAGTATGAAAACTTGTGAAATCCTTTATGGCCTCAAACAAGCACCACGAGCCTGGTATGAAAAACTGACTGAGCATCTTCTGAAACTCAATTTCAAACATTATGATCTTGATGATGCAACTTTGTTTGTCAAGAAATTTGGCGAAACAATTGTATATCTTGTGGTATATGTCGATGATTTTTCGATAACAGGGAACAATGAAAGCTACATTGCATCCATAAAGAAGGAATTGAAGAAAGGTTTTGAAATGACTGATTTGGGCTATGTTCATTACTATCTTGGTATTGAAGTAACTCAACATCCGAAGTCCATATTCCTTTCTCAAAAGAAGTACATTGGAGATCTGTTGAACAGGTTTGGCATGGCTGAATGCAATCCTATGACTACTCCAATGGAACAAAACTTAAAGTCACATCCATTGAAGGAAAAGAATTCGAGGATGCAACAAAGTATAGATCACTTGTAGGAAGTCTCAACTACCTAACTACTACTAGACCAGACATTTCGTTTGCTGTTGGAATCCTCTCCAGATTTATGCAAAAGCCTTGTGAGGGACATTGGTTTGCTGCAAAAAGAGTTCTAAAGTACTTGAAGGGAACTCAAGACTTTGGAATCAAGTATACACAGGTGGGCGACTTCAGCTTGATTGGATACTCCAATTTAGACTTCGATGGAGACAAAGAAACTGGGGTATCTACCTCAGGTTATGCTATGAGTCTTGGATCAGGAGCTGTCTCCTGGAGATCACGCAAACAATTAGTTCCAGCAGATTCCACAACAGAGGCAGAATATGTGGCAGCAGCTGAGGCAACAAAAGAAATTGTGTGGCTCAAGAAAATTCTTGAAGATTTGCAGGTACAACAAGTACAATTGACTCCACTCATGATTGAGAATACCTCTGCAATAAAGTTGGCCAAGAACCCAAAGTTCCATGATCGAACAAAGCACATGAATACTAAATATCATCTGATTCAACATCATGTTGAGGCCGAAACAATCCATCTCTGCCATTCCACTAATGAGCAAATTGCATACATCTTCACTAAAGCACTTGGAAGAGAAAAGCTTGAAAGATTCAGAACGATGCTTGGACTCACCAACATCCCTTCAGATTAAGGTGGGGAATGTTGACACCTAATTAGAGGGGTTGGGTGTACAGATGTAATTAATGTAAATAAATAATAGAGAAGATAGAGAGTTATCGGGAGATGGATCGAACAGTCACTCCCTCTTGTATATAATAATGAACAACCTGAATGAATATATGAGTTTTGATTTGAGGAGTTACCTCCTGGTCTGACAGTCCATGGATCTAAGCTCATCTGAGGCGGAATATATGGCAGCGAGCACAACTTCGTGTGAGGCCATATGTCTCAAAGAAATGCTTGTGAACCTATTTCGAAGAAAAATGGAGGCGACTAGGATCATGTGCGATAATCAACGTTGCATCAAGCTCTCTAAGAATCCAGTGTTTCATGATCGGTCAAAGCATATTGATATCTGATGTCACATTGTCAGAGACTGTGTCCAATGAGGAGTTATATAATTGAGCTACACTCCTACAGGAGAACAGGTGGCATACATCCTCATCAAGGCCCTTGGAAGAACAAAGTTTGATTATTTCAGGGAAAAGATGGGGATGATAAAGAATCCATTTCAGCAGCAGAAATGGGGGTGATGTTGCAGTGTGTTGGCAGTCAGCAGTAGCATGGTGTAACGTGGCAGAGGGAGTTGCAATGGAGATTTAGTGTTGGAAGAAAGGACTAGTAACAACATGGATGTAGAGGGAGCTGCCATACAAATGCAGCAGTGGCAGTGGCAGGACCATGGGCAATAGTACAGGATACAACATTGCAGAGGATGTTGGGCAGGGAGGCCTAGCATCAGCACAGGGATCGATGCTGGATGATCAGGGTGATACTTAGTGAGGAGTATTACTAGAGCACGATCCTCACTAAGAGGGAGTGTTGATTTGGGGTAGCATCGGATGTGATCTAGTCATGAAAATTGGTGGAGAGGCTAAAGCGCATGAGATCTCCAAGACCCAGAAATGGTTTGGGTAGATTTTAACTGGATTGGGAGATATTAAAATAATTAATATTTTTGATAGAGTTCCTAAGCCTAGACTTAGGAAAAAAATATTAATAGGTATTAATATAAATCTGGGTTAGAAGGGTCCAGAAGTCATGGATCAAGCCAAATCTAATCTTAGCTGTTGATTAGAGATTTAATCTCGGCTGTTGATGGGCCAACGAGAAAAGTATAAGAAGGGGCTTGAGGGTCAGTTGGAGAACACACTGAGGGAGACCAGTCAGTTCGATTTATGGAGCGAGGTTAGCTGAGAAATTCGAACTAGTGGTCTGGAGAGCAACAGGATGCAGCAAGTACGGAACAAAGAGTCGGGAGCAGCACTAGAAGACCAGCACAGAGGTTGGAGAGGTAGACGCAGAGGCAACAACAAACTGCACAATCACTGGAGGGTTTGCGTGGGTGACACAGAGAGGCCCATTGCTGACACAGAGAGGTAGGGGCTGATGCAGAGTGTCTGGGAGCTACGCAGAGGTTAGCCAGGATGACGCTGAGATTGGGAGAAGTGTCGGAGAATTTTTCTCTCTGTTGGGTAAGCCAGTTTGGCACCCTGTTGTACTAAGGAATTGTTGAATAATAAAATCCTCCCTTGCTGCACCGGTTTTCCCACATCGGGTTTTTCCGGGGACTGTTGTCCAAAATATTCGTGTCGATGTGTTGATTCTTGTGCATGTGTTTGTTTCTGTATTATGGTGTAATATCTGCAACAAAATTTATTTTAATGTTTATTAAAGGAATTTCATAAATAACTTATTGGAAAATAAGTAGGTAAAGTAAATCAGTGGTTGCAATGATAGAATTTTCACACTTGTTAAAGCTAAATCCCTTGTGTAATGCTCTTCATGTGATATGCTTTATGCTTTTATAATGATGCTCTGAATTGCCTTTAAGAACTAGTCAATTGTGAAAAATAATAAGAAATACTGATTCACCCCCCTCTCAGTATTTCCAACAAACTGCTCGGGGCTCAAAGGATAAGAGCATGATGTGTAAGGTATAGCAGTGGATACCCCTTTTAAGGTAGCGCAATTCATTGCCCATAAGGGGTTGGGACAGTCATGGGTTCCAGGACGATAAAGGAGGCTCATCTTGGGCCTATAGGAACCATGGTGGTGGCCATGGGTATGGGGTAGAGCTCATTCATTTGGATTTCTGCCACGTGCTAAATGTGTTTGTCCTGGCCATATTTTGCATTTTGTGGTACATTTTCCTGTTGAATGTGGCCAATTATGCTTTTACTTTTCTTTTCAACTGCGTCAACCTCTGGGGCATCGTTTCAAGCCTGACCCAAGGTGTGGGCAAGGGGAAGGGGAGGCCAACCCTATGTGGACCTAGGTGGGAAGAATAATGAATGTGGCTATAATGAATGGAAGGGGAGTAATGTATATGGATTAGTGAGTAGGACCACACAACCAAAATCGGGGTTTCCCATGTAGTACCACCCTAAAACCCAAAGGTCAGTAAAGGAGATCCCACGAGATTAAGATCCAATTATAACATTCGAAAGAGGTCTAAGGGACGAGAGCATAGGCCTAGCTCACCCCTTCCGCCGAATGCCACTATTAATCCATGCCTAGATGTGTTCATGATAAGCAATCTACAATACTCAATTACCAAATGACAAGGCATACTTTTAGGTTCGGGAGGCTCGCCTTCAAACACATGATCATGATAGATGGGCGAGGGACCACATAGCTGGCTCAGGTGGTAGAGAAATGGCACAACAAGCTAGTTGGTGGCTGCAAGGGGTTGTTGGTTGCCGGTTGAGGACCATCTTGGAGAAAATTTTCTCCTAGGGATATTACCCACAAAATGGTGGGTAACACTCCCCAAAATTTTGTTTAATGGGGAATTGGAAAAAGACAGTTAGAGCTCCCTATGCATTTGTTTGAAATTTGGTTAAATTGTTTCATATTTTGAAGAAAATATTATCAACTTTAATGTTAATGAAATTAAAACACATACAAAGCCACCTCTAATATGCACCTATATGACCTCAAGGTTGCAAAGCTGCAGGTTAGATATGTGGGAATTCAAATACGCAATATGTATTTACTTTATCTATGATTTGAAGCCTACCAACCAGGCGCTTCCCATCTAGCCATTAGGCATAGTAGCCAATTTTGGCACTAGAAGTGCAACTTTACCTCGATGTTTCAAAGCTACAGGTTAGATATGTGGACTTCAAATACTACACCTTTACTTTACCTATGATTCGAAGCCTGCCAGGCAGACGTTCCCCATTTAGCCTTTGGGTGCGTAGCCAGGTTTGGCACTAAAAGCGTAACTTTTTAATTTGCTTAGTTGGCAAAGTCTTTCTGTACCTAGCCTAAAACATTATCCGAATTTGAAGATAGTATTCATGGCAAGCACTGCAACTACTTGCAATTAATGTGGCCAGAGCTATTTGCTATTTCTTTAATATGCATGTACTCACTCTGTTGCTCATCTGCTATGTCAATGCATAATCCACTTCCTCACTCAACGTTGTTGATTTTTCGTCAGAGAAATTGATCTAATCTGATAATTACTTTCCAATGATTCCTTGAACAAGTTAAATTATGTGACTATGTCACATACATCATTAAGCAATTGTACATAGAAAATATCAACATTAATGCAACATATCGTGGGGCCCTCCAAAGGCTTGATAATATCCTATAGTGCCATATTGAGGAATAAATCCCTCAGAATATGATGGACAAGGCGGTGGCCCCTTGTTCTCCAAGTAGTTGACCTGTGGTGTTCCCAGTGGGTTTGAGGGCACATAAATGACCCCATGGGTTTCCATATGAATCAAAGATCCCTGTAGATCCTTTGTAGGGGTCCAAATGGTGGAATGAATGCTGCCATAACATTGTACAAGTCTTGTGACACCTATCAAGAGTTTGGGGCTTCTGTGGGGGGCCTATTGGGCATAATGTACCAAGCATATCACCATCATCCCAAAAGTGGATTTCTAGTAGTCTCTGAGCATCCATGAAGATCCGTGGAGTGTTGTCTGCTGCTGTGGAGGTGCATGGCTCTCTATGCACACCCTACATGTGCCAATGTAGCCCTCTAGGGGTTAGGATCCGATATAGGGAGACCAAACCCAAATGGAAACCATCTGTAATCTTGCATAAGATCCAGTGTGTCCCCTAGGCTTCCAGTACAACCAATCATTAAAATAATCGGGTAAAAGAGCTTACAAATCATGGATAACAAAGTGGGCACTTTATAATGGCATGCCCTTCCGTAGTGGGCATTGGCATGTGGTAGTGTCTCCAAGCTCCAAAGGTGGTTAGCCAAGTACCTTATTAGGTGGTTTTAGCCCTTAAAGGGGATAATATGTCGAAGGTACATCCCTCTAATGGGGGTGGCAAGTGACAAATAAGTGGAATGGAATAGGGAATGAAAGGGGCAATCTTGGGCCACATAGTGGGGCATAAGGGTAGCTAGATAAGGGGAAGCACACACCTGGGTATGTAATGTATAAGAGGGAGCAATCGTGGTACATGAGGTGCCATGACCTTGATTTTTCCACCCTTCTTCATATACCTTTTTCTTTTTATGAGTTTTCTTTAATTAACTTCTCGGGGCTCAAAGGATAAGAGCATGATGTGTAAGATATAACAGTGATTACCCCCTTTAGGTAGGGCGGTTCATTGCCCTCTAGGGGTTGGGACGATCATCAATTCTTGAATGATAAAGGAGGCTCATCTAGGGCGTATGGAACCAGGGTGATGACCATGGATTAGGGTAGAGCTCGTGAATTGGCTTTTGCCCACGTGTTGATTATTTTGTCCTGACCATATTTTGCATTTTGTGGTACAATTTCTTGTTAAATGTGGCCAATTATGCTTTGGACCTTTTCTTTTAATTGCTTCAACCTTCGGGGCATCATTCTAGGCCTAACCCAAGGTGGGGGCAAGGGGATAGGGAGGTTAGCCCTATGTGGACCCAGGTGGGAGAAATGATGAATAGGGTATAGTGAGTGGAAAGGGAGTAATATATGCGGGTAAAGGAGAGGAACCATACACCCAAATTCAGGGTTTCCCAAGTAGTACCACCCTAGAACCAAATGGTCAATAAAGGAGATCCCACAGGACTAAGATCCAAGGGTAACAACCAAAAGAGATCAAGGGGACAAAAGCATAAACTAAGCCCACTCTTTCCGCCAAATCCCCCCAATTAGTCCATACCTAGAAGTATCCATGATAAGTAAACCCAATTCTCAATTGCCAAATGACAAGACATACCTTTAGATTCGGGAGGCCCACCTTCAAACATACGACCAATACAGGTGGGTGAGGGACCACATGGCTGGCTTAGGTGGCAGAGAAATGACACAACGAGCTAGTAGGAGGCATCAAGGGGCTGCCGGCTGAGGCCCATCATGGAGAAAAAATTCTCCTGGGGATATCACCCACGGAGTGTTGGGTAACATTTGGCTCCAATTGGGACGTGATTTTTTGAAGAAGTGGGCGAGGCTACTTGAACGGAGGTCACGAGAACTCCAACAATCTCTTGGTCACCGTAGACTTATTATCTACACATGTCAAAGATCAGAGCCACAGGGCAACATGTTTTTCACGGTGTTTGATGATCACCCATACTTAATGTTAGCCCATAAATCAATAAAATACGCAATTTTTATTTTATTTTATTTATTTATATTTTTTCTCTAAATGCAATCTAATCTATTGCGAGAAACATCATATGATGTTAGTTCTAATGAGAAAATCAACATGGAATGCATCCTACCCTAACATGGATATAGTTATGTTAGTACTAAGTGTAATTAGAATGCTAGAGCAACCGACATATCATCACATCAGTATACATATGCTGGTCAGTATGATTACTTATTCAACAACCCCCAAATCAAATGTGGACATAGCCGCATGGCAGATGAAGCGGGCGGGAGGCGGAAAAACATGATCTCCATTCGAGGTAGAGGGAGGTCTAGGAGAAAGGAAGCTGGTCATTCTAGAGGTTGAGTGATTTCCTTCTAGATACAAAATGAAGGAATGAATGATCCCTCTCGAGAACTCCTTGTCACAATCACTGCTTGTAATATCATGAGGATATCACATGGTTGTGATGAGAGGGGAACGAAGGGTGAGAGAAAGAAGGGATGCAACAAATAGGCCTCTCAATGTGATGGTCATAGCGGGGAGGGAAGGTCGCAGAGTGATCATAATCCCTAGGATGGGTCAAAGGGGATAAAGTATATTCAATTAAGGGCCCTTTCTTGACACCATATTGAGGAAGGGGAAAAGGGGCATGGTCACTCGAGATGATACCAAAAGGGATGAGGGACTTGCTTGAGGAAGTCTCAAGGTGATGAACAAGAGGGAAAGGCAAAGGGGAGGGTTAAGTGTCATATTCAACCGGTTTTCCTTCCCCACAATCTAAATGCTAAAGTGATTTGAATACATAATCATAAGGCCGGTAGGTAAGAGCTTCATTGCTTTCCTCATTATGGGTATTAATGATTGGGCCTTCATTAAAAGGAGAGTCAAAGATTGGGCTTTCATTAAAAGGAGGGTCAATCACTTCCATCAAAGATTGTCCTTCTTTATGTAAGGGAAAATAATAATTCTCCTTCCCAAGGGTATCAGTGGGTATGTCACCATAAATACCGCTTGAGGGGAAGGGATGACCATTCTCTTCCTCATCCTCCTTGCTGGTGTCATAAATGGGAGCACAATCAAATTGAGGACCAAATACTTCCCATTTCTCCTTTTCAATGCAGAAATAATCTTCAATGCCATTTTCAAGGGGCTAATGGGATCATCTTTCTAAAGTTTTTCGAAAGAGGATTCGTCGGGAGTAGTATACTTGAGAAAGGTGGGGTTGGTCTCAATTTCACTTTCCATAAATTCATCCTTCCCAACACGTGTCCTCAAAATCATCATTTCGATCATGTGGACCCAAGGAGGACTCGTCTCCTTACTCACTACCTAGATTCTTAATGTCTTGATGATGCTCGATGAAAGCTTGCTCTTGGATGCTTAATGCAGGGTGTACTTGAAAATGTCTAAGAAAGCCGTCAACGAACTCTTCAATAGATGAAATGCTCCTAGGTTCGTGATCATGAAGCCATGAGTTATGACAACCAAGAGACCCCACGAACAACAACATAAGGACATCTTGGTGGATAACCTCCTCTCTTGAAGCATGTGCATTAAATCTTTCTATGTGGTTAATTGCGGAGAGTGGATCACCATCAAACACGGGCATCCCACGTAGCATCCTTCCCGTGACATGATTAGGATGTCCAGGGATACTAGCAATGTCCAAAGCGGGAAATTTACGAAAGAATGACAACCTATTTGAGGTATACATGAAACATATGTAGGAGTTGCCAGGGTGAAATTAAAGATGCCTAGAAAAATGCTTGCTTCACCTTATAAGCATCAACCTTAGAGTTGAATGAAGAACTAGGGTTTCATTTTTCCAGTGGTGTCGCCAATAATGATATGTTTATATGTCGTATGGGGAACAAAACACACGCTTCGTTTCCCCGGAAACGACGCCAGAAATGTTACCACTGAAACCAACAGAGGACCTAAAAGGGGTTCTTAAGAGGGGAAGTGTTAGGTTAAGGGTAATGGTGGAGGCTTAGCCCACTGTCATTACAACTAAGTCTCCCTGCTCTTTATGGACTTTAACTGATGGGAGGAGTCCTAGTAGTGTAGGGATCAATTGTAAAGTATATGTCAATGGATAGGTGAGAAGTGACCTTGAAAACCCTTTCCCAAGGATGGAGTGAAGAATGGAACTTGCTTGCTCTTTAAGCAAGGGACTTGGTCCAGCAGGGGTAAGGCGTGAGGATTGGAGGGTTGAGGGAGAAAGGATAGGCTTATAGACGAGGTTCTCAATCCCTATAATCCTTGGGAAACTTGGATTCCCAAATGGTCCTTGACAAGTAATCTTTATTGAGAAGTGGGACCACACGGGACCAAGTGGACCCAATCCAGGTTCAGGGATGGAATGCAACAACCAATGATGTTCTTATCCTGGACGATGTGAAGGGAAAGGACCAAACAAGAATACTTCAAAAGGTTGAATTGATCTTGTTGAGGTCTAGTCTTGGGGATGCTTGGGAAAATTTTGATCCTAGAGTAAGGGCTTGAGATTCCTAGAGATTCCATTGTTAGAATTGCCTCAAATTTGGAGGAGAGGGAGGGGACCCACCAAAGCAATAGCCTATAGGAGATCGAAGTTTTTCCTTGGGTTAATTCCCAGGAAATGGATGCCCTAAGTGACCGAATGAGGCTAGACTTAAGGAAAAGGGGGAAAATGGTGAAAAGAGGGTTAAAATGATCACCCCTTTTAAGGGATCAGTGCTTAATTCACTTGGGGATATCGAGTCAAGGATGATGATGAGTAAGAACTTGGTTTCTTGATCAAGGAGGCTTAGAAAGTCAACTTCATCCAATGTTGCGAGAAAGAAAAGAAAAGTGACCTTCAAGTGTTAATACTTCAAAGAAAATGATGCAAGCTTATCGAGACAAATAATCTCGAGGACATTTCATTCATATAACATTGGCTCATACATTAAATTAGCTAAACACACTCAATTTCACATTTTGATTATGTAGCTATTAGCCCTAATTTTAGTAGTATGCAACAACAAGAATAATAAAATCAAAATTTACTTACAACATTATAGAGTATATCCAACCAACATTTGGTTCACAAGACAAAGCTCCAAGACAAGATAAATAACCCAAATCCATCTGTCAAAATTCATCCATCTCTGGAAAATATCCCCCAAGGAAAAAAGGTGAAGTTCTCTATGATTAGAGAGATCCCAAGTCAAGTGATGATACAAATGAATGTATCTAACATCAATATATAGCCTCTTAAGGAGTTTGAATTATCCTATGGGCCTACATTAGGCCCTAATGATAAAATAATGTGCAAATAAAACCCCTATTGGTGACAAGCCCTCCAAACTAGCTCACAAGTGTAAAAATAAGCCTCACAAGGGGCCAAATCATAATATGTACATATCGTGGGGCCCTCCAAAGGCCTGATAATATCCTGAAGTATGATATTGAGGAATAAATCCCTCGAAATATGATGGACAAGGGGGTGGCCCCTTGTTTGTGGCCCCTTGTTCTCCAAGTAGTAGACCTGTGGTGTTCCTAGTGGGTCCGAGGGCACATAAATGACCTCGTGTGTTTCCATATGAATAAGAGATGCCTGTAGATCCTCTGCAAGGGTCCGTGTGGTGGAATGAATGTTGCCATGACATCGTACAAGTCCTGGGACACCTGCCAAGAGTGTGGGGCTTTTGTGGGGGGCCTGCCGAGCATAATGTACCAAGCATATCACCATCATCCCAAAGGTGGATTGCCAGTAGTCTCTGAGCATCCATGAAGATCCGTAGTGTTGTCTACTGTTGTGGAGTCACATGGCTCTCTATGCACATCCTACATGTGGCAATGTAGACCTCTGGGGGTTAGGATCCCATATAGGGAGACCAAATCCAATTGGAAACCACTTGTAATCTTGCATAAGATCCAATGCGTCCCCTAGGCTTCTAGTACAACTAGTCATTAAAATAATTGGGTAAAAAAGCTTACAAATCATGGATAACAAAGTGGGCACTTCATAATGGCATGCCCTTCCGTAGTGGGCTTTGGCATGTGGTAGTGTCTCTGAGCTCCAAAGGGGGTTAGCCAAGTACCTTATTAGGTGGTTTTAGCCCTTAAAGGGGATAGTATGTCCAAGGTACATCCCTCTATTGGGGCGGAAATTGACAAATAAGTGGAATGGAATAGGGAATGAAAGGGGCAATCCTGGGCCACATAGTGGGGCATAAGGGTTGCTAGATAAGGGGGAGCCCACACTTGGGTATGTAATGTATAAGAGGGAGCACTCGTGGTACATGAGGTGCCCCGACCTTGATTTTTCCACCCTTCTTCATATACCTTTTTCCTTTTATGAATTTTCTTTAATTCACTGCTCGGGGCTCAAAGGACAAGAGCATGATGTGTAAGATATAACAGTGATTACCCCCTTTAGGTAGGGCGGTTCATTGCCCTCCAGAGGTTGGGACAATCATTATTTCTTGAATTATAAAGGAGGCTCATCTAGGGCCTATGCAACCAGGGTGCTTCCTATGGTTTGGGGTAGAGCTCATGCATTGGCTTTTGTCCATGTGTTGATTATTTTGTCCGGACCATCTTTTGCATTTTGTGGTACAATTTCCTGTTAAATGTGGCCAATTATGCTTTTCACCTTTTCTTTTAATTGCTTCAACCTTCAGGGCATCATTCTAGACCTGAAACAAGGTGGGGCAAGGGGATAGGTAGGCTAGCCCTATGTGGACCCAGAATGGGAATGTGGACCCAGGTGGGAGAAATGATGAACGAGGTATAGTGACTAGAAAGGGAGTAATATATGCGGGTAAAGGAAAAGGACCACACACCCAAAGTCGGGGTTTCCCAAGTAATTCCACTCTAGAGCCAAATGGTCAATAAAGGAGATCCCAAGGGACTAAGATCCAAGGGTAACAACCAAAAGAGATCAAGGTGACAAGAGCATAAACTATGTCCACTCTTTCCGCCAAATCCCCCCATCAGTCCATACCTAGAAGTGTCCATGATAAGTAAATCCAATAATCAATTACCAAATGACAAGACACACCTTTAGATTCAGGAGGCCCACCTCCAAACATGCCATTAATACAGGTGCGTGAGGGACCACATGGCTGGCACAAGTGGCAGAGAAATGGCACAACGAGCTAGTAGGAGGCATCAAGGGGTTGCCGGTTGAGGTCCATCATGGAGAAAAATTTCTTTTGGGCATATCACCCACGAAATGGTGGGTAATAGGAACCACATCCCAGACATCATTCTTCATGATTGATTCATACTCTTCGTTCATCACATCCTTCCAAGCCTGTTGCTTCACGATTTCTTCGAATGTACAAGGCTCATATTGTGCAATGGTACTCATGGCAACTAAGTACCCTTGGTACCTATTCGGTTTCTTGCTTTCACGAAATGTCCCCCTCAGTGCAATATGTTTCTCGACATCTTCAAGAGTATCTTTAAGCCACAAAGGCCTCTTTCTTGTAGTAGAGGGCTCATGAGGAGGTGGATCAATGGGATCCATAGAACCTTCAACATCAGGCATTGTTTCATTAGAAGGAGATTCATCTTGCTTTTCTGCATTAGCATCATCATTGACCATCCTAGGAATAGGAAGATCTCAAATCTTTCTAAATTGCAGAATCTTCATCGAAAGTGACATCATGACTTAATTCCACTTCCCTTTGACCAAGCACATAAATTTTATATGCCTTCGAAGTTCACTGTAGCCCACAAATGTTCCTTTCTTCCCTTATGCATCTAGTTTGTTTTGTTTCTCTTTTGGCACATGAAAGTATACGGACAACCAAAAATTCTAAGATGAGAAACATCAGGTTTCTTTTTAGTGAATACTTCTTCAGTTGTCTTGAAGTCCAAAGCTTGATGTGTGCATCGGTTTTGGACATACACAACGGTGTTGGCAACTTCTCCCATTAAGAACTTCAAAAGGCCTTAATCATGAAGCATAGCCCGAGTGGCTTCAATGATAGTACAATTCTTCCTTTCGGCAACACCATTTTGTTCAGGAGTATATGCGGTGGTAGTCCCACTCTTAATACCAACTTCTCTACAATAGTCTTTTAATTCATTAGACCCATATTCGGTCCCATTATCGGTTCTCATAATTTTGATCTTCTTCCTTGTTTGATTCTCGACCAATGCTTTGAAGGAGAGGAACCATTTGAATACTACGTTCTTCTTCTTTAAGAAATAGATCCATATCTTGTGAGAGAAGTCATCCGCAAAAATAGCATAATACAAATTTCCACCCAAAGATGTCACATGCAACATACCTAATAGATTAGAATGGACCAATTGAAGAATATCAGAGGTTTGAGTCTCACTTGAGGGGAATGGTTCCCTTGTATGTTTTCTAGCTTCACATCCCTGACAAACACCTTCATGATTCAAGTTGAAATCAAGCATCCTTGTGACCTTCTTCCTTACATCGGGTAAGGCTTTAAAATGAAGGTGAGGACATCTTCGGTGCCATAGTTCGGATTGAAGAGAGGTGTCACAAATCATTTCTCCCAACATAATTCCTCCAACCTGATAGAGACCTTCAACCCTGAATCCTAGAGTGAATGCATCTCTTGGATTCCTTTGCCAAAGACGAACCTTCCCATCAATGAATGACACCTTAAAACCTTTGTCTTCCATCGCAAAAATAGAAACCAAGTTCTTTTTCAAGTCAGGTACATATAGCACTTCTTGTAGGTGAAGGGTTTGACCTTGATTTAAGTGAAGAGTAATGGTCCCAATTCCTTTCATGGGA
Organism: Pinus tabuliformis; assembly: GCA_031772625.1. Taxonomy (NCBI): domain Eukaryota; kingdom Viridiplantae; phylum Streptophyta; class Pinopsida; order Pinales; family Pinaceae; genus Pinus; species Pinus tabuliformis. The sequence continues at coordinate 418,178,678 of CM062806.1, read as the reverse complement.
TAAGTGGCATTATCCCCAAGTATAATCTCCATATTTGTCTTCTTTTCAACCAAGTTTGAGAGAGCTTCTTTGTACCTAGTGAAGTGCCTTGAGGCACCACTATCAATCAACCAATGGTCCAATGTATTCGGAGGAGAGGCGGTGGAGAGGGCATAAATAAGATAAAATTCTTTTTGCTTTACAACATTAGCTTCATCATACCTGGAGTTTTTCGACTTCTTGGGAGGACGACGTCCTCTATTTCGAGTATTAGGAGCACTCCTCTTTCCTTTGTTATTGAACTTGTTGTTCCTTCGATTGCCATTGCCCTTGAAGTTGTTGTTGTTATTGTTGTCATCATCTCTTGGAGTATCCTTCTTGTGAGGACACTCTCTAGCGAAGTGGTCAAACCTGTTACAATTGAAGCACCTTCCTTTTCTTCCTTCTTTGAATCTCGCCTTGAACCCTTGTCCTTGATTCTTTAGACCAACATTGTTCCTTGTTTTAGAATGAACAAAGAAGGTAGTAGGATTGTTTCCATTTGAGAGTTTGTCTCTTTCCGTCATCCTTATTTCTTCTTGAGTGCATCTAGCCAATAGTTCCCCAAATCTTGGAATCCTGTCATTGTTGAGGATGGTAGTGTTGAACACATCCCATTCTCTTATAAGGCCTCCAAGTGCAATAAGAGCGAGCTCCGTGTCACCAATAACTTCTCCAATAGATGGGAGATCATTCTTGATCTTGGTGATCCTCATGAAGTAGGATTGAATGGATTCTCCTCTATCCATCTTGATGTCTTTCAACTTGTTCTTGATTTGCATTGTTCACTTTGAACATCTCCTTAGATGTTTCCAAATCAGAAATATATGCAACCAAAGGCTTATTTATAGAATGAACAATAATCTTCTTAGCTTTTACCTCACCTTTCTTGTACTTGGTTTGAGTAACAACGGATGCATTTGAAGGAGGCTCCGCTATTCTTCCTTTGACATAGTCCATGGCATCATTCTCTTCCACATTCATCTTCCATGCATGATAGTCAGACTTGTCCTTAAGCTTGTCCTTGGATTTGAAGAAAGATGTAGTCGTCATTGGCACTAGTTCCAAGTCCTTGTCATTAGGGGAATTTTGAGGTCTAAAAAATGGGCCTCCTAAGGAAATTATAAAATAATAGTGGAAATAATAAAATAAGATTAGATTACATCATCAAATTTTAGAGGGAAAAAAGAAAAAAACTAGTTTTTCAACTTATCTCCCCATGGGTTTACTCAAATTTCGAGCAGAAACACTCATTGGATGCAACATTTGATTCCTCATCCAAGGAGTAACCATGTTACATACTTTTGATGGACCCTACTACATGAAAAATGAGAAATACATGAAAAAACGTGATTGCAATCACGTTTTTCATGTATTTCTCATTTTTTGTGTAGCAGGGTCCATCGAAATGTGAAAATTCTATCACTGCAGCAACTGATTTACTTTTCCTTCTTATTTCATCATAAGGTATTCATGAAATTACTTCAACAAACATTAAAATAAATACTGCTGCATATATCACATCGTAATACAGAAACAAAAATAAGCACACATTGACATAATTATTTTGGACTAATGTCCCCGGAAAAACCCAATTTGTGAAAACCGGTGCAGCAAGGGAGGATTTTATTATTCATCAATTTTTTTGTACAATAGGGTGCCAAACTGACTTACCCACAGATAGACAAACTTCCAGCACTTTCCTAAACCCAATGTAGGCCCTACTGACCTCTGCTACAGCCTGAAACCCTCTGTGTCAGCCTGAAACCCTCTGTATCAGCCTACTGAGGCACTGCGCAACCTCTCTGGGCTTCTGTGTCACTCCTGCAGCGTCTGCGTGGATGACGCAAGCCCTTCTGGCTTTGCGCAGTCTCTGCTGCCTTTGCGTGGCTTCCTTTGGCTCTGCATCTGCCTCTTCTGCGCTGATCTCCCGTCTCTCTGTTCCGTACTTGGTGCCTCCTGACTACGCTCCAGACCACTGGTTCAATTTATTAGCAAACCCTGCTCCAAAAATTTCACTGACTGGTCTCCTTCAGTGTGTTCTCGAAGTGCTCCTCAAGCCTCCTCTTATACTTTTTCTGTTGACATCTCAACGGTCGAGATTAAGTCCCTAATCAACAGCTAAGATTAGATCTGGCTTGATCCATGTCTTTTTGGACCATTCTAACACAGATTCATATTAATACACATTCATATTTTATTTTCCCTAAGTTTAGACTTAGGCACTCCATTAAAAATATTAATTATTTTAATATCTCCTGTTTTGTTTAGAATCTGCCCAAACCCTTTCCGAGTATTGGAGATCTCATGTGGCCCAACCTCTCCACCAAATTTTGTGGCTAGAGCACATCTGATGCTTCCCCAAATCAACACTCCCTCTTAGCGATGGATGTGCTCTAACAATACTCCTCACCGAGTATTACTCTGATCATCTGGCATCGGTACCTGTGCTGATGCTAGGCCTCCCTGCCCAACATCCTCTGCATTGCTGCATCTTGTACTGCTGCCCATGGTTCTACTGCTGCCACTGTTGCATCTGTACGACAGCTCCCTCTGCATCCGTGCTGTTGCTGGTCCTTTCTCCCAGCACTACACCTTCCTCTGCATCTGTGCTGTTGTTGGTCTTTTCTCCCAACACTCCATCTGCGCTGCAACTCCCTATGCATCTGTGCTGCTGTTGGTCCTTTCTCCCAACACTGCATCTGCACTGCAACTCCCTCTTCATTCGTGTTGCTAACACACTACTTCTGAAAGGGGTTCTTTACCATCCCCATCTTTTCCCTGAAGTAGTCAAATTTTGACTTTCCAAGGGCCTTGGTGAGGATATTTGCCACTTGTTCCCCTATAGTAGTGTAGCTCAACTGTATAACTCCACGTTGGATACAATCTCAGACAAAGTGACACCGGATATCAATATGCTTTGACCTATCATGAAATACTGGATTCTCAAAGAGTTTGATGCAACTCTGATTATCACACATGATCCTGGTCGCCTCCATATTTCTTCTAAATAGGTTTACTAGTAGTTTTCTAAGCCATATGGCCTCACACAAAGCTGTGCTTGCTGCCATATATTCTGCCTCAGATGAGCTCAGAGCCACAGGTTTCTGTTTCCCACTGCACCAGGAGGTTATTCCTGATCCAATGTTGAAACAGTACCCAGAGGTACTTTTCCGATCCACTGAACTTCCTGCCCAATCTGCATTAGTAAATCCACTCAACCTGATATCCTTCCCCTTGTTGTACAGGAGCCCATAATCAATTGTTCCCTGTAAATACCTGAGAACGTTCTTGGCTGCTGCCCAGTGAGCCCTCTTTGGTTCCACCATGAATTAACTAAGGGTGTTGACAGCGTAGCAAATATCTGGCCTGGTATTGACTAGATACATCAGGGACCCTATGAACTGTCGGTATAGGGTGGGATCGACATCCTTGTTTTCTAATGCATCAATCTTCTTCTGGTTGGTGGTCATTGGCGTAGCCATAGGTCTACAGTCTCCCATCTTGAACCTTTTCAGAATTTTTGTAGCATACCTTCCTTGCCCAATGAAGATTTCTCCTTTTTGCTGCCAAACTTCCAACCCTAGAAAATAGTGCATTTGTCCCAGATCCTTCATATCAAACTCTGTGGCTAGATTCTTCTTGCAGTCTTCAATGAGTCTGGATGATCTTGCCAGGAAGAGATCATCCACATATAATACTAAGATAAGTGGCTCGCTCTCTACGACCAGATAGTAGAGATTCGGATCCGCGTCACTCTTGACAAACCCCATCTTCTGCAAATAGCCATCTATTTGACCATACCACACTCTTGGTGCTTGCTTCAGCCCATACAAGGCTTTCTTTAGTCTGCATACACGAGACTTCTTCTCATGAGTTTCAAAGCCCTTTGGTTGTTCAATATATACTTATTCTATTACCCCATTTAGAAATGCCGTCTTGACATCCATTTGATGGTTCTCCCATCCCATTTGGGCTGTAAGAGATATCACAGTCCTAATAGATGTATACCTGGCTACTAGGGCGAAGGTTTTCTCATAGTCAATCCCTTCCTTTTGAGCATGCCCCTTAGCCACAAACTTGGCCTTGTATTTTTCAACACTGCCGTCCGCAACATATTTGATCTTCTAGATCCATCTTGAACCTACCACAGATCTGTCTTGAAGCCTTGACACCACCTCCCAAACATCGTTTACCATTATGGAGTTATACTCCACCATTGCATCTAGCCAGACCTGATGCTGAGCTGCCTCCTTGAAGCTAGCAGGCTCTCCATCCTGAGTTACTAATGTCTGATACCTGTCTAGCTGTTTTCGCTCCCTTTTACTGTTCCTTGGCTCTCCGATGAAGTTCTTTGCATCACGCAGAATCTGACGAAGTTCCCTGCTGGTTCTTCCTTTGCCAACAGGTGCTTCTGTTTGCTCCTCTTCCTCATCCTGAGAATCTTCTTGATCTGAGGAAGGATTCTTCACTTTTGTTGGTTGAAGAGGCATGACCAACAGATCCTCTTTCGACTGCTCCTTGGAAGGCATTTCGCGAGATCTTCTGAAAGCTCTGTCCTCCATGAACTTTACATCTCATCATACTACTACATTTCTGCTCTCTGGAAGATAGATCCTGTATGCCTTAGCGTTCTCGCTATATCCTGCCAGATACCCCTTTTCTGCAGTCTGATCCAGCTTCTTCCTCTTTTCTTCGAGTATGCGACAATATGCCAAACTCCCAAATATCCTGAAATGACTGACTTCAGGTGTCTTCCTAGTGAAGAGTTTCTCTGGAGTAATCTTGTCCAATGCCCAATGAGGAGTCCTATTTTGAATGTAGACAACAGTGTTGCATGCTTCTACCCACATGAATTTTGGCATATCCTGATCATACAACATAGCCCTAGCTGCTTCTACAATAGTCCTGTCTTTCCTTTCTGCCACCCCATTCTGCTCTGGATTGTAGGGAGCTGTCCACTCTCTTTTGATGCCCTCCTTAGTGCAAAAATCAGTGAAGTCCTTATTGACATATTGTCCACCATTATCTGAGCGCAAGACTTTTATTTTCTTACCTGTCAGATTCTCCACTAGAGCCTTGAACTCCTTAAATCGACTAAAAACCTCATCCTTGGTTTTCAAAAAATAGATCCAAGTTTTCCTTGAGTGGTCATCGATGAAAGTAAGGAAATACTCGGCACCGCTGATAGCTTTGACGGACATAGGTCCGCAGATATTTGAGTGTATCAATCCTCGTACACTCTTGGCCCTGTGGTTGCTCATAGGAAATGCCATCGTGGCATACTTTCTTGGAGTGCATCCCCTGCATACATCATCTCGTTCCATTCTCAGATTTGGAACTCTTGTTACAGTGCTCCTGAGAATTCTCAGAGCTCCATGGTGCAAGTGACCCATCCTTCTGTGCCATAGTTCGTTCAAGTCTTTGTCCCCATGACTGCCTATTAGTGCCATTGGAGATTCTAGTTGTAATCTGTACAACCGATTACTTTTGATCCCGATTTGCACTTTCTTTTTCCAGCTCGGGTGTTTGACGTATACTTTTTCCTTGATGAAGTAGACGTCATAGCCCTTGCCTTGTAGTTGTGACACGGAAAGTAAGTTCATCCCCAATCTTGGCACATGCAGCACATTTGTGGCACGGAACCGCCCTCCCGATTCTGTCTGAAAAACTATGGTACCGTTTCCTACTGTAGTACACTTTCCCTTGTTCCCCATGGTGATCTGAAAGTTTATCTTCTCTTCTCGATATTCTGAGAAACACTCCCTGATTCCGGTCATATGCCACGAGGCTCCACTGTCTATATATCATACTTCTGTTGATGCAACACTAGTCGTGCACACCACTTCTTCTTCCAACTTGGAAGCCAACATAGAGAAATCGAAATCTCTCTCTCTTGTGCAATCTTCTGAAAATCTGTGTGAGTTCCTTGAGGTGGATACCTCTGCATCATGGTCTCGACCCATAACTGATTTTCCCTTTCTGTCTCTGATTACTCGCTCTGATACCATGTGAAAATTCTATCACTGCAACAACTGATTTACTTTTCCTACTTATTTCATCATAAGTTATTCATGAAATTACTTAACAAACATTAAAATAAATACTGCTGTAGATATCACATCGTAATACAGAAACAAAAATATGCACACATTAACACAGTTATTCTGGACTAATGTCCCCAGAAAAACCCAATGTGGGAAAACTGGTGCAGCGAGTGAGGATTTTATTATTCAACAATTTTCTTGTACAATAGGGTGCCAAACTGGCTTACCCACAGATAGACAAACTTCCAACACTTTCTTAAACCCAGCGTAGGCCCCACTGACCTTTGCTACAACTTGAAACCCTCTGTGTCAGCCTGAAACCCTCTGCGTCAACCTACTGAGGCTCTGCGTAGCCTCTCTGGGCTTCTGTGTCACTCCTGCAGCCTTTGCATGGATGACGCAGGCCCTTCTGGCTCTGCGCAGTCTCTGCTGCCTCTGCGTGGCTTCCTCTGGCTCTGTGTTTGCCTCTTCTGCGCTGATCTCCCATCTCTCTATTCCGTACTTGCTGCCTCCTGATTGCTCTCCAGACCACTGGTTCAATTTCTCAGCAAACCCTGCTCCAGAAATTGAACTGACTAGTCTCTCTTAGTGTGTTCTCCAAGTGCCCCTCAAGCCTCCTCTTATACTTTTTCTGTTGACATCTCAATGACTGAGATTAAGTCCGTAATCAACAACTAAGATTAGATCTGGTTTGATCCATGTATTTTTGGACCGTTCTAACACAGATTCATATCAATACACATTAATATTTTATTTTCCTTAAGTTTAGACTTAGGCACTCCATTAAAAATATTAATTATTTTAATATCTTCTGATCTGTTTAGAATCTGCCCAAACCCTTTTTGGGTATTGGAGATCTCATGTGCCCCAACCTCTCCACCAAATTCCATGGCTAGAGCACATCCGATATTACCCCAAATCAACACGAAAGTATGAAACATGGGTACTCCTTGGATGAGTAATTAAATTTTGCATCCAATGAGTACTTTCGCTCAAAATTCGAGTAAAACATTAGGGAGATAAGTTAAAAATACTAGTTGAAAAAAAAGTTTTATTATTTTATTGTTTTTACTTTTTTATTTCAAAAATGGTGAATCATCCCCCATGGTTGACATCACCATCTTGAATCTTATTGGTTCTTATAAAGTTTATTTTGGTTGTACATTTTTCTTTGGAGGCCCATTTAGGCCTCAAAAGTCCCATAATGCCAGCGACTTCTTCTAGTGATTGCTTGCTTGGGCTTTGTCTTCACTTGAGCTTCGATACCATGTTAATTTTAGATAACAATGGTATGTTCTAAACTTCTATGCTTAAGACAATTTACTTCAATGTTCCTTTAGCAGCCCAATGACAAATTCCAATTAGATCGAGTAGCAATCACATTAAGTTATAAACATTGATAGTAAATGCATATAGAACATAAAATCATATGCAGAAGATAAGCCAAGACAAGAGGATACGAGATGTGGCAGATGCCAGGGATAAAGCCTAATGTGGGGAAACCCTTTGATAAAATCTTCTTATTATTCTTCAATAGTTCAACAGAGAGAGAGAGAGTACAAATATCATAAATGTAAGCCCAAAATATATTTGCCAAATCAACAGAAAAACCAATAGTCAATGTAGCCTTAACTAGAAAGTCAACGGTGGTCAAAGCTGCCCCAAAATGTTCTCCAATAAGCTTGGTCAACAACAGTGCAATTCGGCCCTCTGGGAGAGTCAAAATCAACCCAAAACAAATTGGTCAAATCTAGTCAAAAGAGAGAAACATTGCTGTAATTTTCTGGATTCAAATCTGAAGTCAACACTGGTCAACCTATCCCAAACTTCTCGATTTATGTGCCAATAAATGCGGCCTAGAGAAATCGAACTTCTGGCCCGAAAATCGTGGTCAATGCTGGTCAAACCACCCTAAGTTAACATTGGTCAATGCCTTGAAAACTTTGACCTGTCTTACCCTGAAAAACTCAACCTCCTGCCACACGTGCGAGGAAGAGAGAGAGACCTCCAAGCTGTATGAACCAATCAAGAGAGAGAAGATGATGTGATGAGATGATGTCTGAATGAGGAAAGGGCCACCTCTATTTATACAATTCGTTGAGGGTGAGGAGACCCATCCATTGGGCTTCATGAGCCTACATTTCACTGTGGCCGACCTTGACAATTTTTCCGTAAGAGATAAATTCATACTTCCATTTCTGATTGTCAAAATGAAATGATTTTTCTATCAAGATTGCACCTCTCCGAAAGAGGAATCCAATGCAATAATCATCTCCATCATATGAGTTGTCTTAAGGTGGAAGTTGACCCTAGTTGCCAATTATAACAAATGGCGAACCTAGTTGTTATCAGAAAGCAATGGAAGTATCTGATAATGATAAATGGAAAGTAGCAATGAAAGAGGAAATGGATGCCTTACAAAGAAATAAGACATGGGATCTAGTGGAACTTCCTAAGGATAGGAAGGTTGTCAGTTGCAAGTGGGTTTACAAATTGAAGAAAGGAGTTGATGATACTTTTCAGAAGTACAAAGCAAGATTGGTAGCAAAAGGATATTCTCAAAGGGAAGGTATTGATTTCCATGAGATTTTTTCACCAGTTGTTAAGCTTGTTTCAATTAGAGTTGTGTTAGCATTAGTTGCATTACTTGATCTAGAGTTAGAGCAATTAGATGTTAAAACAACATTCTTACATGGATATTTGGATGAGGATATATATATGGAACAACCAAAAGGGTTTGCTCAAAATCACAACAAGAGGTTTGTTTGCAAACTCAAGAAGTCATTGTATGGCCTAAAGCAGTCTCCCAGGAAATGGTACAAGAAGTTTGATTCTTTCATGATGAGCCACAATTTTACCAGAAGTGAGTATGATCATTGTGTTTACTTTTGAAAGTTGGAAAATGACATATTCATTATTTTGGTGTTATATGTCGATGATATGATTGTAGCATGCAAAAGCATGGTTGAAATCAATAAGTTAAAGGCTCAGTTAGCTAGGACTTTCGAAATGAAGGATCTTGGAGCAACAAAACAAATCTTGGGAATGGAGATACACAGAGACAGGAAAAATGGTAAGATGTGGTTATCACCGCAGAAGTATGTGGAGAAAATACTTACTTCTGAGATTAATATGAATAATGTGAAACCTATTAAAATCCCTTTAGCTTCCCATTTCAAGCTTTCTTCAGGTTTGTGTCCTAGTAATGATGAAGAAAATGAGTATATGTCTTGTGTACCATATGCTAATGCAGTAGGATGCTTAATGTATGCGATGGTTAGTACAAGGCCAAATATTTCAGATGCAATTGGTGTTGTCAATAGATACATGGCAAATCTTGGTAAAGAGCATTGGGCAATAGTGAAATGGGTGCTTTGGTATCTTAAAGGCACAAGTAATTATTGTATCACCTATAATGGTAGTAGTGATTCAGCCTGTGGTTATGTTGGTTTAGATTTTGTAGGTGACTTGGACAAGGGGAGATCCACTTCTGGATTTATTTTTTGCTGTTGCAGGTAGAGCTGTTATTTGGATGTCAAAGCTTCATAACTTAGTTTCTTTATCCACTATTGAGGCTTAATACATCATTGTCTCACATGCTTGCAAAGGAGGCAGTTTGGTTAAAAGGTTTGCTGCAGGTTTTAACCCTGTACAAATATTACTTGCAAACGAATTCTCAAACAGAAAATAAACAATGGTGAGAACGTAAAACAAATATACACAAAGATTTTCCCCTGGATCCCAAAACTGGGACTACTAGATTGATTTTTCATTATATTCCTTTCAATGTCACAATACATATATATACATGCTGAAGCATTCATAAAACCCCTATCCATTAACCCTAGATTAGAATATAATCGTAGTTCCCTTGACTGGATCTACGAAATACCACGGGCAGAATACCATCATGCCCAAAACCATGTGCAAAACCCATGCACAAAACCATGGATATGTTCGCCCAACTATTATTGAGTCTGCAATTTTTTTTTCTAGACCCCGTGTAGCAGGGCTACCGCCCTCTGCTGTGCCTGACGCAACGAACAGTTCGTGGAAATAATATAACACACACCCAACATTTGCTAGCTGAGTTTGGAAAGATGCAGGACAAGGTGAAAATATTTTGTGATAGTCAAAGTGCTATTCATTTGGCAAGTAATCTTGCTTATCATAGTAAGACAAAACATATACCTGTTAAATATCATTTTGTAAGACAGGTTATTGATGAAAGGAGTGGTGGCTCTGGAAAAAGTCCATACAAAGCAAAATTGTGAAGAGATGTTCACAAACCCAGTGTTGTCAGAGAAGCTAAAATGGTGCCTAGGTTCTCTTAGCTTGCAAGGAAGGTGATGAATATTTTGGGCATGATATATCAGGTAAATTGTTGTCAAGGTGGAGATTGTTAGAAGTTGCCAACTATTCCCTATATTTTTGGGATAATAGCTAAGATTGGTTCCTTGGCTTGGTTTGTTTTTCATAATCTAAGTTTTTGGAAAAAAATATAAAAGAAACTTTTTTGTTTTATGTAAAAAGTTTCTTATGTAACTGCTTTAAAAGTTGTGGACATATTTAGAAAAAATCTGACAGGTTGTTATTTATCCATGTAAGCCTATAGAGGCAATAAGAAAACAAAAAAACGAATGGAGAGTGGGTTGAATGGTTGGATGATGTATGCCTGTGAGTTGGTTGTTGTAAATCTCCTTTGAATAATAAGAATGCCGATTATCATTGCTCGGTGGATGTTTCCCTCACAAGGAGGGTTTACCTTAAGTAACCAGATTCGTTGATATACCCCGACGAATCCGAATCTCGCGTATCTGATACGATTCGCTGGAAAATCGTATTCCAAAACCGGATTCGACGAGTCCGACTAGGATTCATACGAATCTTGTACGAATCCCATACATGCTCAACGAATCCCGATTTTAGGATTCGTATCCCAGAAAAGTGCCTCCCGTGGGTTAAAAAGCACACATTTCCTTCATTCTTTCACGCTGTTTGTCATTTGTATTTGCATTGTTTGAGCTATTTGCAAGGAGATAAGGGTTTGGAGCAAGGAGCTAAGGGAGTAGAGCGTTCGACAAGGAGATTCAAGCACCAGGTAAGTGCATTTCAGCTCCATTTTTTTGCATTTGTTATTCTATTACAGCAGTTTGTATATGATTTTTTGTTTACAAATTTGTGCATGTTTTGTTCATTTTTTTTACAGTATTCATGGCTCAATCAAAGGAAGCAGTTAGGGGGCAAAGGAAGGGCAAGAATGTCTCCATTGGAGATGCCCCTTCTCCCCCAATATCATCAGAGTCTGCTGCAAGTAATGTTGAGGGAAGAGGAGGACTTAAAGACAACATTGAGAAATATCCCTTGTGGAAATATGTCACAAGAGAGGATGGGACAAGCACCAAGGGGAAGGGAGGAGGCAATGTGCAATGGAGATGCAACTTTTGTCACATTGCTTTCAAAAGCCCATATTTCGATGTGAAAGCCCATTTGTTGGCTTTACAGGGTTGTGGGATTGGAGCTTGTAAAACTGTTCCTTTACAAAAGAGAAAGAATTGGAAAAGGAGTCCACTATTGGTATGGAAAATTTGGCTTCAAAATCAAGAAAACCCAAGAATGAAGACCCCCTTCCATTTTTGAGGAAAGCCACCACGAAATTTCCATTTGAGAGTTCTATTGGGGGACAAGCAGCAAAAAGAAGAGCAATTGCACTTGGTCCAATGGAATTTTTTTCCAAAAAGAGAGACAAGAAGAGTTTGATCTCACCATTGCCTTCTTCTTCTATCAAAACTTCATATCATTTAATGTTGCACGCTCACCTCTATTTATTGAGATGTGCCCAGCTCTAACTCAAGGGGCTCCATCAGGGTATGTGCCTCCTGGGTCAGAGAAGCTGAGAACCACATTGTTGACGAAGGCAAAAAAAGAGGTGCAAAGAATGTTTGAGCCTATTGTAGCATCATGGCCAACATCTGGGTTAGCATTGTTTCTGATGGATGGACAGATCCAGCACGACACCCAATCATTAACTTCATGGTGTCGTCCTTGAATGGTCCAGTTTTCATGAAAGCAGTGGATACACTTGGAGAATACAAGGATGCACAATTTATTGGTGAGTTATTTATTAAAGTTATTGAAGATGTAGGTGTTGATTCTTGTGTGCAAATCATTACAGATAATGCACCTGTTTGCAAGGCTGTTGGCATGATTGTGGAAGCTAAATATCCACAAGTGTTTTGGACACCTTGCATTGTCCATTCATTGAACTTAGCACTGAAATCCATTGCTTCTGATGTGCTTTGGATTGATAAAATTATTGAGGATGCACGACATATCCGTAACTTTGTGCAAAATCATACAAATGCCCTCACTATCTACAAGGAGTACACCAATCTATCATTGTTGAAGATTGCTGATACACGGTTTGCCTCTTCATTCATGATGTTGAAGAGGTTGAGGGAGGTCAAGACCGCTCTTGGGTCCATGGTTATTTCTGAGTTTTGGTCCTTTTGGATAAAGACAAATTAGGTAGCCTCTAAAAGAGTGAAGGACATAGTGCTAGATGATGCTTGGTGGGAGAGGGTAAATCTAATTATTTGGATCATGGACCTTATCATTTCTTTTCTTCGATTTGCAGATACAGACAAATCCATCCTAGGAGAGGTTTATGAGGGATGGGATTCCATGATTGAGTCTGTGAGGAGCATTATTCTATAGAGTGAGTGTCCCGAGTATGAGACATCACCAGAGGCCTTCTGTGATACTATACATGATATTCTTGTCAACAGATGGGACAAGAATTATACACCTTTACTTTGTTTGGCTCACTCATTGAACCCTAAATACTACAACCATGAGTGGCTGAATGGTGGACCTTCCCGCAGATTCCCTCCTCACATGGATGGTGAAATCTCACAGGGGAGGAAACAGAGATTCAAGCAGATTTTTCAGGATAGTGCATTGCTTGATGAGGTGGAGGATGCCTTTGCAGAGTTTTCCACTGGCAGTGGTTGATTTGGAGGTTATGATGTGATTAGAGACAAGGCGGCTAAGAAGCCCTATTCTTGGTGGGCAAATCATGGGGCAACAAGCCCTACTCCGCAGCAATTAGCCATGAGGCTCCTCTCTTAGGTGACATCATCCTCTTGTTGTGAGAGGAATTGGAGCACATATGGGAATTTGTATAGTGTGAAGAAGAGCAGGCTTGAGCAGTCCAGGGCAGAGACAATGGTGTATGTGCATACCAACTTTCGTCTTATTTACAGGCGGAGGGAAGAGTGGTTGAAGGGAAACACAAAGATGTGGGATGTCTTTCCTGATGATATGGGTCTGGACACCAGTGTTGAGTTGGCACTGGCCAACATGGATCTCAATGATCCAGTGCTAGAGCTTGTTAGATTTGATGACTTAGAGGGGTCATCCTCCACACCAGTAGATGTAGAGGTGACTATGGATACAGGGGAGTAGGAGGATGCAGAGGAGAGCAGTGGGGACCACGATGATGAGGACATTGATGCTAATTCTAATGCTGATGATGAGGATTGATGCCTTGGGGCTTGTATACTTGTAGTTGTTTTATATTTTCTATTTCTATTTGCCATTGGCATTGCACCAACACTACCTATGTAACACATTTTGATTTGATGACTTAATGAGAAAACTATAGTTGTCAGTGTGTTTATCTTACTATCTTGTAGTTGCAAGTTGTCTTTCATTTATGAATTATGAATCATGATTTATGTGATCACTGACATGTATTTGAATTTTATATGTACTATGCATGTTATAGATGAAGATCTATGTTTGAAATCAATAAATTTATATCATTAATTAAAATTTGTGTAAGAAATATCTAATTTTTAATATATATATATATATATATATATATATATATATATATATATATATTTTAATAAAATAATATATAATGAATCCTACGTGTTCTGTTCCGGGGGGTCAACGTGTCTGAATCCGACACTACGAATCCCGAATCCTACGAATCCTGAATCCCCGTGTCCAGTGACTTAGGTTTTACCACATAAAACACTGTGTCAATTTCTGTGTTTGATTATTCTGCTATCTTGTTTATTTGCCATTGTTTTCTGCGATTTTAATTTATTTGCAGGTTATGCTTTCACTGTTCAACTGAACAAAAAGAAATGAAGACCATCTTTGTAAAGCTTTCTTGCTTTCAACTAAAGAAATCATGCCTGGAGCTTAGAGTTTTCGCTCTCTGTAAAGCTTCCTTGTAGCTTAGAGTTTTAAACTTGTCCTTCGACCCTTTTGGAAGCCATATTTGACCCATGGTAAGTAATCTCTTCTATATATAATTTCTAAAAATATGATAAGTAGTTAAAGGGATAGGATCTCTACGTAGGAATATGACAACCAGTTAAAACCGAAATGTTTATATCAGGCCTAGTTACAGATAAAAACTAAAAAAGTTTGTTGGAAACAAAATTTTAAATCAAAGCACTTTTATACAATTTCTGAAAGCCCCCATCATTTCGAATATTTTTAATTACAGGGAAAAACAACTTTTTAAAATTGAAATAATGCTACAGAGACACGTTATGTGAAATATCAAAGAACCAAGCAATTAAGGCCACCTGCCTCCATGGACGGCCACCCTCACCATAGTTAACCATGTTTCGGTTGCATGCACATCAAGATTCTCCTGTTTGTCTGCTAAGCTAGAGCTCTTCGAATGGTAAGAAAACTTGTCTAGTGGCTGCCTAAGATCACTGTTGTCATTTCAACTTTAATGACGCAACAAGTTCTTTCAGATGAACTCAATATCCATCCACATTTTTGAAGACGGGTTGATTCACTTTGTTAGCGAATGGTTTGTGAGCAAGTGTCATGTTGACCGACCAACAGTCACTAAGGTGCCAACCAGGTTTGGCATGCATGCATGGTAGAAGTGGGAAGTAAAAGTAATAATAAGATAATAATTTGTTATCCTCAAAATGCAATCATGAAGGATATGCATCAGAGTATTGTAGTCACATGTACAAAATGGCAAAAGACTGCATGGAACTGCTTCACAATTTCTTGATGCTTGTATGGCAAGAATATGTTATATGGCTGGAATTGCATATATGGAAAGAATATGTTATATGGCTGGATATTAGCTTTTTCTGTATAACACATTATCAGAAAAATGGAATGCAGGGCTTTACATGATCATCAAGTGGCCTATCGACCGTTTTATGTTGTGCATGTTCGAGCTGTTGCCATCTTTGACCAAAAAGATAAATAAAAGTTTATTTTGACTGGGATGATTAAGAAGATGATAAATGATGTGTCATTAATAATGCAGTAGAGTCGATCAAAGAAGGAAACATCTTCCTATTGAGCGTAGAGTTCCAGATCGCGACTCTGCGAATATTGTAGTTGCGACAATATAAAATGATTATCATGCGCTTGTAATATTATTTTAATTAAAATAATTAATAAATATTTGACCTGAAAAATAAGTAATTATTTATTTATTTATTTTTTATAAATGAAGAGTGTTTTTGATATTTTTTAATTTATATATATATATATATATATCTATCACCGTAGACATTATTTTAAATAATTTTTTTGTAATAATTTATTGGTGGTTTTAAAAGATTAATTTCTTATTTTTATAAAATATTTCCATTATTGTGATTTTCAGAAAAATGAACTGTTGAGGTTTGTAATAATTTGTTGGTGATTTTTATAGGATAATTTTTATATTTTTAAATACTTTTCTTTTCTGGAAAATAAACCTTTGAGATTTGTAATAATTTGTTGATCATTTTTTTTTATTTTTTATTTTTCTCACATGTTTTGGATGTTAGACTGTTATTTTCTAGAAAAAAAATTCAAATTTTAAATTCTATATCAAAATTAAAAAAATAGTTTTAAAGAATTATTTGATATAGTCATCTTTAAAATGAACTTAATCTATATTGTTTTTAATTTATATATATATATATATATATATATATATATATGAGTGTATAATATATTTTCTTATTTTAAATCTTATATCAAATTCTAAAAAATAATTTTAAAGAATTCTTTGATATACTCATCTTTAAAATTATCTCATTTTTAAAAACATTTAATATTATTTTTCATAGTTTTTATTATATATATATATATATATATATTAATGAGTGTATAATATATTCTATTATTAGTTTTTGTTGAAGGATAATAAGTAATGAGTTTTTTTATTATTTTAAGTTAATTTGTTTATATATATATATTTGTATTTTTATCTTTTTATTTGTATGTTTTTTATTAATTTTATTTGAAATTTTATAAAAAAAATTCAATGACATATTTATATAGATTTAGTATTTTATGATTTTTTTTAGTATTTATGTATTTAAAAATATCTTTAAAGTAGTGTTGCGGGAGCGCCCTCCTTCCCCTCGATCCCGCTCCCAATCCGCGTTCGGGGCATGAGTTACTTGGGAGCGCGTTCCCGAAATTGCTCCCTAAATTTTTTTTCGCTCCCTGACTTTTCGGGTGCGTTTTGTCTTTTTTGCAATTTTCTTTTTGTAGTAATGTTCGAAATGCAATTTTTTTTTGAAAGAAACAAATAATTTTTGAGTGGGGCAGTTTAATGATCAAGTCTATGGCCCTAGTATTGATATGCTATTCATGGTAATGTTAAATTCTTAAAGTAAAAGTGACATTCTCCTTAATCTTCATTTTCATTCTTTTACTTAAATTTTTAACATTACCATGAAATGACCCAGGATGTTTGAGAGTGGTTCCAACCTCATTGGATTTCATATGAAGAGAGTAGAATTTTAGATTTCATTCAAAATCCAGATTTATTAGTTTTTCAGGATTTCAGGATTGGGGGATTGCAATGTTTCCTTTGAATTTTGTCATGTATTAGGGTATTGAACTCGTATTTAATCAAGAGCACCAATCCCTCTATGTACCTTGATGTTAGTGACATTGGTTGTCGAACTCCTCTATCATGACCCTCTTAAAAATGTACACATCACTCAAACAAAATCTTGACTTGCCATGCTATGCTTTTTCTATCTTATGTTAATGCTTAGAGGGTGATATTAGTGACAAAGATCCATATACAGATACAGGTAATGACAAAGATACCTTTGGATATTAATGCTTAGAGGGTGATATTAATGACAAAGATCCTGATTTTCCAACAAGACTAAAAAATTAGACATTTCTCGTGGTGGCAAGAGGCCCAAGCATAAGAAATAGATAATAGATTTACTTCTTTTTTCTAGTTTCTAGTAGTTTTTATAATTGTTGACTCTTTCACATTTATTATGATATTTTTTACAAACAATATATGACAATTTAAGTTTGAAGTTGGCAATTATAACTCA